>VWZW01002394.1:467-33463 GCA_013397115.1 Edolisoma coerulescens
GCTCCCGACCCAGCGCTGCCGATGTGGGATGTGCGACCTCCAGGCGGTTTTTTTGGGATTCGGGAAGAGGCGGAGGGGCCCCGAGGGTTTGGGTGGCACCAGGGTCCCTCCGGGCACTTGGCAGAAGGGTCTGGAGCAGGAGCTGTGGAGTCCAACCTTTACTCCAGCAACGCCACGGCCACCACCAGCCCCTGTCCCCAGGTGCCACCTCCGCGCTGCTTGTGAGCCCCTCCGGGCATGGGGACTCCACCGCTGCCCTGGCAGCTGTGCCAGCGCCTGACCGCCCTTCCAGTGAAGGAATTCCTCCCGATCTCCTCCCCTGGCACAGCCTGAGGCCGTTCCCTCTCCTCCTGTCCCTGTTCCCTGGGAGCAGAGCCCGACCCCCCCGGCTGCCCCCTCCTATCAGGGAGTTGTGCAGAGCCACAAGGGCCCCCCTGAGCCTCCTTTTCTCCAGGCTGAGCCCCTTTCCCAGCTCCCTCAGCCTCTCCTGGTGCTCCAGCCCCTTCCCAGCTCCGTTCCCTGCCCTGGACACGCTCCAGCCCCTCAGTGTCCTTGTCCGGAGGGTCCCAAACTGTCCCCAGGACCTGAGGAGCCCCAGCAGTGCCAGCAGAGAGGACAGTCCCGGCCCTGGCCCTGCTGGGCACACTCCTTCTGATCCAAGCCAGGTGCCAGTGGCCTTCCTGCTCCCCTGGGCACACGCCGGCTCCTGCTCAGCCGCTGCCTCTGTGCCCTGCAGTAATTAGCTCAGCTCCGCGGTAATTAGCGGTGGATTCTGGCATCCCTCTGCCGTGTAACCACGAAACAACACCCGGCCCCTATCTCAGAGCGGATCTGGAGGCACCTGGCAGATCCCTGCCCGATCTCCCCGATAGGGAGGCTGAGCCATGCAGGGAAGGTGTTGATCCATCATCCCTGCACAGAGCCAGGGCCCGGCTGCTCCCAGGAAATTCAGTGTCACATCCACGGCCTTGGAAAGAGAGGGTGGGAATGGCTCTGGCTACAGCCCCAGGGAGAGACAGCAGGGATGTGCCCGGGGTGGGATTTGGGGAGCCAGGGCTGCCTTTGGGCACTGTCCCCACCTCACCTGCACACGGAGTTGTCACCTCCAGCTGCCCCAGCACCTCCCAGGCTGTTTGCAAGACTTGGTAAAAATCAATTCCTGATTTTACCAGCCCTGCAATGACCCCCAGCTCAGCCAGACCAAGCAGGAACAACCACGATGGCAATTCCTGCCTGGCACTGCCGAGGGATTCGGGATCACCTGTGCAGGAACCAACACCCAGAGAGGCCACAGAGAAACCCCCTGCCCCAGGGAGAGAACACAGGCAGGGATCACAGGTGGGAAATGGACTCCAAGTGCCTCGGGTGCACCCCTGGTCAGGGTTAAACAATGCTGCTTCTGCTGGGATGGCATTCCCAGGGACCCCAGGAGCACCAAAGGGCACTTCAGCCCAGGATTACAACACACACAAGCAAACAGGCAGGAGGTCTGTGTGTAGGATCCTCAAATGTCACCACTTTGGGGCTTACAGCTCACAAATGAGGGTTTGAAGCAGCACTCACACCCTCCTTGGAATGTCACCGTGTCCTGTCCCTGCACCACTTTTCTGCTGCCCCAATTGTGCTTCAAGTGCATCAGGTCTCAGCCAGCTCATGACACTTCTGCTCAGCGTGGCCATGGACAGGGGAACCCTGAGGTCTTTCCCTTCCCTGGCCTGGGCTTACACTTGTCTGGAGAATTTCTGTGAACAGGTAGGAAAAAATCAGGATTTCTCAGTTTGCTCCCACAGCATTGCTCAGCCAGAGCTGCTCTTGCCCCTAATTCACAGTTTGTGCTAATATCCTGGTTTTTTGCAGGAGAAATGTTGGAGTGAGAGCATCCCTGGACAAGCTGGAGCTTCTCCTCCTCACCTCCGTGGTCCCAGAGCATGAGGGGGCCGCTGTGCTCTGCTCCCGGCCTGCAGGAGAGTCCAGGACACGAAAATAAGATTTGGGAAACATCTCTCTTTGGGCAAGAGTGCCACAGGGAGAGGCTCGCTGTGGGTGGGATGGATCCCTCTCCCAGTTCCCATTCCAGTTTCCCAGTCTCAACAACAGGGGAGATAGGCACGGGCTTAGCCTGGAGGCCAGAGCAGCCACCTCCTCTGTCACCAGCCTTGTGCAAGCCCCTGGCCCTCCCTCCGAGGGTGTGGGAGAATCCCTGGCAGGCAGGAGCTGCTCGGGGTCCAGCTGGGCTTGGGAAACAGCTCCAGGAGCACGGGAGAGCCCCCAGGCTCCTCCTGCACCCCGTGCCGGTGTCACCCTCCCCAGTCTCCCACATCCCAAGCCCTCACACCCCTGTGTGCCTCCAGAGCTGGGATGGGGTGGCCAAATCCTCCTCGGGGTTGATTTGACACCTTGGAGCTGTTTCGATGCCAGCCTCCATCCTGATGCAAGCAGGAAGTCGAGGCAGTTGCAGCAGCCAGGGGTTATTTTGGGCCCTTCAGCTTCGCCTCAGAGTTGCCTGAAGACTCAGACTCTCGGGATTAGTTGGTTTTATTAGCTGGAGATGGGTTTTAGTCCCTGCAGGGAGAGGCAGGAATTAAAAGAGTAACAAGGTGGTGGAGAATCGGGAAGTTATTAAGTGGAGAAAGGAAATGTCTCTGCAGGGCGAGGGCTGGCGAGGGCCAGGGTGGATGTTCAATAAAAGGAGTGTCCCCAAACACCTTCTCCACAGAGCTTGGCCCATCAGACCCCTGGTTGCCCATCACATTGTACCAGGGGAGGTTCAAATTGGGTATTAGGAAAAATTCCTTCGTGGAAAGGGTGTTCAGGCAGTGGAACAGGTTGTCCTGGGAAGTGGTGGAGTCTCTGTAGCTGAAGGAGTCAAAAAACCCTCTGCATGTGGCACTTGGGGACAAGGTTTGATGGTGGCCTTGCTAGTGCTGGGGTGATGGTTGGACTTGATGGCCTTAGAGGGCTTTTCCAAGCCCAGGGATTCTGTGATTCCATGTTTGGTGATTCCCAGTGTCCCTGGGGCAGCCCTGGGAGATGGGGACAAGTTTGCCAACAGATCAGCACTGGCACAGCCCTGGAAATGGCATCGGGATCTTCCCATGGAGTGTGCACAGAGGGGGAATGTCCAGGGACACCCCTGCACCTCTGTGCCCTTCTCAGGCTTTGCCAGTTCAGGTGACAAACTCTCCCAAGAGGTTTTTCCCGTGGCTTTCCAAGGTGTCACCGTGTCCCTGTCCCTGCAGCCCCTCTGTGCCCTCGAGGCACTCCCACCTAACTCCTGTTTTCAAAGGGACACTGTGCCAAACATCCCTCTCCCTTATTTCTGAAGGAAGACAGAGCTCGAAAGCCCCTGGGATGGGATGTGCTTCCTTGAACAGAGATGGGAAACTCCACAAGGCGCAGGGATGAGCACTGGGAATGAGCAGGGTGGGATGGGGAGGTGGCAGGGGATGCATTGGGGTGGCCTGGAGGAGGGGAACAGGGAACAACTGCTTGGGATTTCCCAATGAAGCCTTCAGGCAGCAGGAGGGTAAGGGGACAGTGACAGAGTAGGGTTAGATGGGATATTGGGGAAAAATCCTTCCCTGGGAGGGTGGGGAGGCCCTGGCACAGGGTGCCCAGAGCAGCTGTGGCTGCCCCTGGATCCCTGGAAGTGTCCAAGGCCAGGCTGGATGGGGCTTGGAGCACCCTGGGCTATGGAAGGTGTCCCTGCCCATGGCAGGGGGTGGCACTGGATGATTTTTAGGGTCCCTTCCATCCCAAACCATTCTGGGATTCTAAAAGGGGGTGCTTTTCCAGCCAGCACTAATTAAACAGAACCTTGTTGCTGTAGAATATGACCACAAAAATAACCTTTGAAAGGCTCAGACAAAGGTGGGCAGGACTGGCCTGTTGTGACTGGTCAAACACGATGGCCCAGGACCTCCAGCTAAGGAAGTATTAAATCACTGACCACCAGAAGATGGGGTAGGAGGCAAACCTGTGCTCTGCCCTCTTAGGAATTTCCTAAGGCTCCAACTCCCCTTCCCAAAGCAGAGGCAGCAGCTCCTGCTCTCTGCCCAGCGGGGAGCAGGGAGCACAGAGGGGCCGGGGCTCTCCTCGTTGAGACCTCAGAGCCAGCCCTGGATGGAGAAGCCTCTGGTTCCCAGGGCTGGTTGCAGACTCTGCTATCAAATCTCTCCCAGGACTTGCACAAACCTCCAGGGTCTCCTGCCAAAGCTTTGCGCCACTCCGGGCAGGATCGTGGCGTGGGATAACACAGCTCCCTGGCTCGGAGCTGCTGCCAGCAGGGATGGGGAGCTGCAGGCTCAGCCTCAGCAAAAAAAGGAACTTTCTCTTCATCCCCTTCCATTCTCACATCTCTTCAGAGTCAACATTCCAGCAAATGGCCCATCCTGGAAGTGTTCAAGGCCAGGAGCAACCTGGTCTTGTGGAAAGTGTCCCTGCCCATGGCAGGGGGTAGGATGAGATGGGTTTAAGGTCCCTCCAACTCAAACTCTTCTAGGATTTTATGAAATGAGGGTGATAAGTTGCTGGGTGCAGGGGGTTGTTTTGGCAAGAGTCTCCTCCCTGCTCTGTGGCTGCTAAATCTGAAACCTTCCAGGACTCCAGGCAGCCCTGTGGCTGAGAAAGCCCTGCACGGCCAAGAAGAAGGTGATTCTTCCCCCTCCTGATTTAGATATTTTCATCTACAAGAAGGGGAGAATGGGGCAATCCCTGCTCAGCCCCTGCAGCTGCAGCAGCTCCCCGTGAGTTACACAAGGCAGAGCCTCTCCGCACACACCGCTGTGCTGGAGGCACATGTGACAGATGACAGCGCTGGGAGAACGTCCTTTAATCACTGCTGTTCTCGCTGTCACCATCAGCAATTATGGCACTTGCTTTAAACCTGTCAGGATTTCGAAACAAGCCCAGGGTGGTCAGATTGACAAAGCCTCCTGGGCTGCCCGGAACGGCACATCCTGCCTGGAGCGGAGATCACGGGCTGCCTGGGAGATTGCTCAGTGCTGAGGGATTGGTGGGGAATCTCTCCTGGACCCCGAGACCAGCCCTGTGGGGCCTGACAAGGCTTGTGCCGTGGCCCTGTGGATGCTGACTTGCACAAGGTGTTGCACAGAGCAGGAGTTTCAGGCACTGGAGGCTCCAAGGCCACACCTCGCGTGGGGTGCTCCTGGCTCTGCTGCTGCTGCTGCTGCTGCTGCTGCTGCTGGTTTTTGGTTGCCTGGAGCCCCTGCCCTGCCTGGTGAGGAAACACAGAGATATTTCCAGCTCTGCTGATGGGAACAGGAGTGGGGACATTGCTCCTGAGGGGCTCTGAGACAGCGATGGAGGCAAATGCTCCCGTTTGGCTGGGCAAGGCACATCCAGCGTTAGCACATCTCCTGCTGCTCTTGTTATTTCTTCCCCACCACAATTTGCTTAACAGCTTCCCAGCCAGGCAGAGGACGTGATTCCTGCCCTGTGGAGCCAGGAGTGAGAGGGATTATCTGACTGTTCAGCATTAGCAAGGCTCCCAGGTCACCTGCCTGTGTTTTTATACCTGGATGCAGGAAATTGCAGCCCTGGAGCTGAAGTACCAAAAGCTGAGGATGGCAGTGGGATGGAACATGTCCAGGCGGCTCCAGGGCCTTCCTGGGCATGGACACAGCGATCAGCAGGGCAATAATGAGCCAAAATGCCCGGTTTGCCTTCCTGACTCGCCCTCTGCTCGCTGTGAGAATGGAGCAAAGTCATTTGTCTCCATCCACCCCAGGGCTCTGACTCACCCGTGCTGAGCCAACAGCAGTGGGAATGCGGGATGCCAGCACTCCCACCTCATCCTCCCTGCCCTGCTGCTGCTGCCCCTCTGCCCACGGCCGCGGCCCCACAGCAGCCAAAGCAGTAAATAAACACACGTGGCCCTGAACCGCAGCTGCTGCGATTGGCATCTCTTAAAAAAAATCCCTCGTCAGCAGCAGTTCGGGTGGAAATCTCCGTCCAAGGTGCCACAGCACAAAGGAGGTAGGACCAGCCTCGAGTTAAGCAACTGGATTCTCCCAAATTTCCCTGCCGGCATCCCCTGTTCCCTGTTTTTGGTGGCACCAGCAGCAGAACTGCCTGCCCCACATGGCTTGTGGGCACACAGCTGTGAAACCCAGGCAGCTGCGCCCTGAGGCTGCTGGCTCAGCTCCTGAGAAGCCCCTGCTCCATCCCTCAGCTTGGATGAGGCTTGGGACAACCTGGGACAGTGGAAGTGTCCCTGCCCATGGCAGGGGGTGGCACTGGATGGGTTTAAGGTCTCTCCCACCCAAAGCAGCTGGGATTCTGTGATTCCCCTGCCTGCTCCCAGCTGTCCCAGTGAGACCCTCGGTGCCCGCTGCCTGCCCCAGGGGTGGCAGAGCGGCACAGGAGCCGGGGTGAGGCTTTCCCTGTCCCCCGTCACAAAGCCTGGGACATTGCCTGGTGTGTCAGGTCTTGCAAGAGGGCATCGGTCCCAGGGAGCAGGAAGGGACCAGCCACGGGGACAGGACAGTTCCTGAGGAAAGCCACATGTCACCGACCTTCACAGAGCTGCACAGAGGTGTCTCATGTGAGGAGACAGGTGGAGAGGAGGCAGCAGGGCTCAGCAAGGAGGTGAGGACTGAGGGGGAAGCTCTGAGAGAAAGGAGTTTCAAATACAGGGAGGATTGGAATCACAGAGTCCTTAAGGCTGGAAGAGACATTTGAGATCATCAAGTCCAACCATCAGCCCAGCACAGCCACGGGGTTCATCACTAACCCCTGTCCCCAAGTGCCACATCCTCACTGCTTTTGAGCACCTCCAGGGCTGGTGACTCCACCACTGCCCTGGGGAGCTCATTCCAATGCTTTACAATCTTTCTGTGGAAAAAAATGCCTCCAATTTTTTAATCCGATCTAAACCTCCCCTGGAGCAACTTGAGGCTGTTTCCTCTTGTTCTTTTGATTGTTCCCTGGGAGCAGAGCCCGACACCCCCCCCAGCTGCCCGCTCCTGTCAGGGAGTTGTGCAGAGCCACAAGGTCCCCCCTGAGCCTCCTTTTCTCCAGGCTGAGCCCCTTTCCCAGCTCCCTCAGCTGCTCCTGGTGCTCCAGCCCCTTCCCCAGCTCTGTTCCCATCCCTGGCTCCAGTCCCTCAATGTCCTTCTGGTCATGAGGAGCCCAAATCTGCCCCAGGATTGGAGTTGGGGCCTCAGCGGTGCCCAGCACTGGGGGGGTCTCTGTGTTACGCTCACAGGAGGCCCAGAAGCTTCACCCTGAGCTCCCTGGGCACCCTCCTGTCCCCAGCCCACCCCCGTGTCAGCATCCCCAGCATCCCCAGCACCCCCAGCATCCCCAGAACCCCAGCACCCCCAGCACCCCCAGCACCCTCAGCATCCCAGGCCCTGCTGCCCACAGGCAAGAGGATGTAAACATCAGCAGGAGCTGGGAAGCAGGACTCAGCAGGAAACCAAGCTCTCTTTACGACCGACTTATTGATGAATCAGGGGAGGTGCAGGCCCGTGACACCCTCCCCAGTTATGTCCCCGCTGCCTGGCACAGGATGTACCTGGGATGCTTGGACACTTGGCTCACCCCAAGGATGCCGGAGGTTTTGGGGTGGGAAAACTCATTCTTTTTGAAGATGTTCACACAGACCAGGCATCACCTGTGTGGGTTCTTCTTCCCAAATCCATCTCTGCCACCTTCCCTGCCTCCCTTCCCAGTGGGATGGGCAAGTCACCACTTGCTTCTCTGAGATTCCCTGTGGAACTGGGGAGCTCCTTCCAGCCAGGGAGCTCGGTCTCCTGCTTGCAGAGTACACTGAGAGCTCAAAGTGAATAAAAAGCAAATCCATCCCAGACTCCCTCAACATCCAGGGGTGGGAGCAGCTCTCTGGGATCCCCTCGGATCCTCTGCTCCAGGTCTGTCCTAGAAGGATGCCCAGCCTGGACTTAGTGCCACGTAACAGAGGCTCCACCACAGCGCAACATCAGCTGCAGTGGTTAATTACCCTCATTTCCAAACCCAGGTGGATTTGTGGGGCTTTTGTAAGCCCTGGCACAGCCCAGGTCTCCCAGGGATGCTCCTTTTCACAGGATAGCAAAATAAATGGCTGAACTTCCCAAAGAACTTCTCCCCATGGCAAAGGCTGTGTGAGCCCTACTCTTCAGGAAGCACAGGGACAGGGACAGGGACAGGGACAGGGACAGGGACAGGGACAGGGACAGGGACAGGGACACCTTAGAGCTTGGTCTCACCCTGCCTGTGGTGTCTCCTCTGCTCCACCAGGAAGCACTGACCAAATAATAAGTTTCATGTTTAAGAAAACAACATATTTCTCTCAATTCTACATGGAGGAAAAAAATGTTGTTTTGGGGGAAAATGTTTAATTGCTGCCAAATTTCTTGAACGCCTGAATGAGGTCCAGGAGGAAAATATTTGCAAAGCAGTCACCCAAAGGTGTCCTGTTCAGAAAGTTCTTTAACTAAATAACAAAATAAACCAGCTAGAAGGAGTGAGATTTGATAACAACATTCTTTTTGATAATGAAACATTGGGGAAAAGTTGAGAAGTGGCTCGAATTTAAATCCTGAAAGAGGCAGCATCACCTTGCTCCGCACTTTTTGGTGGAAATCATTGTCTTGGGTGTTCTCCATGTGCAAGGGAGTTTGTGTGGATGTTCCCTCCCCCGGGAGAAGCAGGCCCAGGACCAGGTGCATGCGCCTGCGCAGGGAACCTGCCCGGGGGCACACGGATGATTTCAGGCTGCATTTCCACCCCGCTCTTCCAACCCTTCCAGCTCATGCTTCCCTGCCCTGCCTCCTTGCCCCTGCCCATCTGGGGGCATGGATATAAACCTCTCCAGCCAATATGTTTCCTGTGGGGGCCCAGCTTTGCCTGGAGGGTGCACATGGCTCCGGTCCCATCCCGACGCTTTCCCTAGGGACGGAGCGAGGGGATTTTCTGGCGGCTGCTGGCGGTGAGCTCACCCCGTGGGCACTCCTTCGGAGCTAGAGCGGCAGGGCAGGTTGCTGCTCCGGCTTTGCTGGAAACCTTGGAGCTCCCAGAGCGTGTGGAAGCAGTGCTGGTCCATCCAGGGATCACAGGTAAGCCAGGCTGGGAGGAGACACGAGCAGCCAGTGCTGGGCGCTCCATCACTGCTTCCATTCTCCTTCTCCTTCTCCTTCTCCTTCTTCTGTCTCTCCATCCCTTCACCATCTCTCAGCTACATCTCTTCAGCCACGAGCTGGGATTTGCCATTCTGGGGCAAATTCTTTCTTCACCTTGCATCGCTGTGGAAGCAATGAGGGATGAAGAGAGAGTCCCTTGTGGTGTGAGGGAGCACATGAAGAGCACGAAGAGTCAGCCCTCAAACCCTTCTGCCACCTGTTTGATTTGCCTGCTGTGATCTCAGCTGCTCTGGGAAGCAGCCAGCCGGGATTGAGGAGAGGCCGTGGTTAACTCGCAGCTCTAAAGGCGCAGTGGAGGCTCACCCCGAGGCGGCTCGTCTGGTCGGAGCAGGAGCTGCAGAGGAGCTCGCTGGTGTTGGTGTCACCCTCCTGTGTTTTCTCCCTTTGAACTGCTCGGGAAGGGAGGCAGAGGAGGCTGTGGGAGCCTCATCCCGCTGCACACCCACGGTGACTGCTGGGCACGGTGCCACCCCGCTGCAAACAGGGAGTTTCTCCTCAAGAACATCAGCTGATGAGTGGGCTTGGGATAAAGCTCCCTTCCCTGCGTTAGAGCTCAAAAGATTTTCAAAGACAAGCAGAGAAAGCTCTTTGCCACCAGTGCCTGGGGAGCTCAGAGATGCCACTGAAGCGGTGTCACCTCGGCACCTGCCTGGTGTCACCCCAAACCTGCTTACTCTGCAGGGCTGGAGCAGCACAGACGGGTCAGTCTCACACCGCATCCAGGGACTGAACTGCTCAGCTCCAGGGAATTTCTGTCTCTGTTTTGTACCAAAAATCCAGCTACTGTGGGCTTGGTGGTGCTTCCAGATGCCTCTAAGGTTGGCACTCATCTTCAAAAACAGCTCTAAAGTCTCAAGGATCTGAAAAAAAAAGCCAAATAGGAAACTTCTGGTCAAAATAGGATCAGAACTTCTGATTTTTCAAATTAATGAAAGAGTGCTGAGAAACAATGAGGACAGGAAAGTCTTTAGCAGGGGGAAGAAAACCAGGGAGAAGGTTAGATTTTCTTTTTTCTTAGAATCCCATTTGTAGCTGCAGCTTCTGCCACTACCAGAGGTCGGGTCTGGCAGTGGAGAACCCGCTGGAGGTGTCAAACTCCAATCCCTCTCACTGGGAAACCAGGACAGAGATTGCCTGGGAGTGCACGCCAAGCAAAGTCCAATTCAGAGTGAAGAGGCACCTCCCAGTGCTCCCAGTGCTCTCAGTGCCCCAGGACTCCCAGGTAATGCCCAGGGCCTGTGCTGTGCTCCGGGGCTGAGCTCCCATGAGCTGAGTTCCAGCCCTCGGGAAGATGCTGAGGAACGACTATGGAGAACAGAGCCAATGAGCACCAACCTCTGTAGGGTTGTCCACTCCCCAGAGGTAACTCCGAGCTCAGGGAAGTCCTCCTGGCAGGAAGGTCTGAGTCATAAAGAAAGTGAGGAGAAGGGAGAAGACGGGGTGACAAGGACTGGGCTGAAATGGGGAAGCGCCGTGTGGCAGCACCTACTCCTGACGAGAGGTGTTAAAGCCATGGATTGGTGACCACCCTCAGAGCCTGAGAGCATTTTCTGGGGCGATTTGCAACTCCTGCATCGAGGGGAGAGAGGAACTGTTCTGCAGTAGGATGTGTGTTGGGAAGAGGATGAGTCCTCAGTAGCCGGGTAAGGCTGGGCTGGGCTGGCGCCACACGCGTGAGGAGCGGGGTCCCCTTTGGGCGTGCAGCCCTCTCCCTCCCCGTGCACACCACTGACCTGCTGCTCTCCTTTCCCCAAGGTGCCCGACCATGCCGAGCATATTTTCCTACCAGAGTGCCGAGGTGGATTGGTGTGAGAGCAACTTCGTGCGCTCGGCAGTGATTGCCGAGTACTACAACACCGTGAGTGGCTGAGGGAGGCTGGGGCCGGCTCCAGGCACCCAGGAGCTGCTTTTGGGATCCAGACAGGATGGGACATCCCTGTTTTCTTTCCTCCTCCTCACTCCTTTGAACTTCCTGGTGCTGGAGGGTGCTGGTATGGGGAGCGTTTTCTGAGCTTCAGGTAAATCACGGGACTTTTGATGCTTGCAACGCTCGCTCCCCGAAACGTGCTGGGGTCAGGGGGTGCTTGTGGTGTGTCTGTGGGGTTGATTCCCAGTGAGAAAACTCTAGCAGAGCTCCTTCGCAGCCCAGATCTGTGAGATCCTGTTATACCAGTCCTGCAGCTCTGCTGCCAGCCGGGGTAAGTCCCACACAGGGCTCACATATTCCAGCTAAATGTACAGGAGTGGCAAAACGAGAGGCAGCACTTCCATGAACCGTGTCAGGCAGGTTGGGAATCCGGAACTCGGCGCAGAGGGAAGCTGGTGCGTGAGCCAGTTTCACCTCCTGTGATCCTTTTTCACCCAGGCTGCATCCAGTGCCAGTGCCTTGGCTGGAGCATCCATATCTGCCCACAGAGCACTGCGAGATAAGCGGCCTCTCCAAGCATGCCCTGCTCCCTCGGAGCAATTAAAGGCTCACGGGGGTGTGAGGCATGTGGATTTACAGCCTTCCACAGGCCTTGTTTACAACTTTTGGCAATTGCTGCCTAACACTAGAAGTTCTTGTTCTCATGGAAATGGCTCTTCCTCTTTTTTTTAAAGCATTTCCTGCTTTTAATAAATTACCTGTAATAACGATGATTCCCCAGGCCGAGTCCTGCAGGCTTTAATTGCCCAGCCAGGGTGTCAGAGGAGGGGGCTGTGTGTAGTCACTGCTCTTTGAGGCACTCAACAAAGAAAGATCTGCCAGGCCAGCCCAAATCCTGCTTCCCTGTGGCATCCAGCTGGGTCTTCTGTGCTGTTTGCTGTTTACTGCTGCTGCTGCATGGGCTCAGAGGTGCAGAGCAGGGCATAACGAGCAAGGAGATACAGAAACCACTCAGTATTCACATCAGCATCTCAGATCTCAGGGCCTGGAGCAACCTGGTTGAGTGGAACACAGCCCTGCACATGGTAAGGGGTGGAATGAGATGATCTTTAAGATCCCTTCTGACCCAAACCACTCTAAAAGCAGCTGGAAGTGCCCAAAGCCTCTGTGCTAACACTGGAGAGGGGCTGAGTTCCACCAAGAGCACGAAGCCTGAAAGTGAAGGTTTTGGTTTTGGTTTGAATTCCTTCCAGGAGATAAATTTGCCCCATGTCCTAGTTTGGTCCCTAAGGCAGCATTTTTTAAACATCTTTGGAGCTGGGATACCATTTACACCCAAAGTGGCTCGGAATCCTTATCACACCAACAGCTATCTCAGTAGCCTTCAAAAGCTCTTCTGTGTCTGACTCCTCTGCTGGACACCCGTTGGTGTGGCCAGGTGCAGGACTAACTCTTGCAGGCCCTTTAATTCCCATAAAACATTAACTCTCAGCTATCTGGGTCATTTTGTGGCACAGGTTTCTAAATTCTGTGGCTATTCCTGAAAATCTTACCCAGGTGCCCAGTCCTGGATGGAGGAGCCACAGCCAGGTCCCAGGTTTCCATTCCACACCACTGGGCTTGCTGGGATGAACTCTCACTGTGTGGGACTCAGGCACAGTGAGGAAAACCTCTCCAGTGGATGTTTCCATGCAGATAAAAACGAGTGTGATACTGAGGGACAGAGGGACGTGGACAAGCAAACCCTGCAGGATTTTTTCCCAGTGGTTGGACTTGCCCTTGTTCTCCTCTGTGTGACACTGGGCACCTCTTCCTCAGCAGAAAAAGAGCTTTTTATGGTCCCTGCACTGATGTCATTTTTGCCAGGCTCAGGAGATCAGCAGAGTGCCTGTGCAGGAAGGGAGGGAAAAAATTCTGTCTTAGGAGGTGATTCTCTCTCAGTTTCTGTTTTAGGATGTGATTCCCATACAGAGAAAGCAGCAGGAACCTCACCCTGCCATGCCAGCTGCCTGCCTTAGGCTGGCAGGTGACCTCCTGTCCAGACAAGGCCTGGCAGAGGAGCAAACCCTCCTAAAATCTGCCATTATTCAAGCATCTGATAACAGCCCCAGGGCTGCACTGTGCTCAGGGCCAGACCTTGCCACCAAAAGTGGGCAGGAGCCTCACTGACATGGGCATCACCCCTTCCTCAGCAGCACAGCCTGGCTGGCACTGCCTGGGTCCCACCCTGGCTGGCACTGCCTGTCTCTCACCCCCTGCAGCAGCACAGGGACCCCCCTTCCTGCTCTGGGCTCTCCCCCAGGATCCAGCTCCTTGTGATGGGCCCTAAAGTGGGGATTATAGAAATCTGACCAGGCTGAGATCCATAGCTATCCCTGCTGGCTGCATCCTGCAGATCCAGCTGGGGCTCAGGGCACTATCCCAGGTGTGATCCTAACAGCCTGCATCTTCTCTTCTTCTCCCCACTCATTTGTTCCCCATATTCACATTGCTGCCTCTCTGCAGTGAGCATTATGGGCCTGCCCTGAATTCATTATACCAATATTTACCTCAGTGTCAATTTTCCAGAGGTTTTAGACTAGCTGGGAACTCAGCCAGCTCCCTCCCAAGCCTCCTGGATCACTAAATCAGCAGGGTTTCCTCACAGAGCATCCTCCTCAGTGTCTTCTCCCCAGCCCTGCCCGGGGCTGGAGCGGAGCAGCTGTGTGCCAGCAGCAGCAAATGTGCTGCTGGGGATTGCTCTGTGCCAGCCACACTCTCTCAGGCCTGCTTGGCTTGGATGCTTTTTATTAGAAATAAGCACCAGGGGTATGAGAAAAGAATGTAAACAGTACCTTTAAGTACCTAATAATACATGGTGGCTCATGGCTGGATGCAGCTCAGCAACAAAGCTCTATTTATAGTGACTCAGTGACCCAGAAATGTATTGTCTTCTGGCTGCTCGGGGGAGAGCAGAATTGTGCTCCAGGAGGGTCATCAGTCAGGGGCTTGTCTTTCTACCCTCGTTTCTTTGCTGAAATGACTGATCCAGGGTGCTGGTAATGACAGCACACCTCAGCAGTGTCTCTGCACCAGGTCTGACACTGCTGCACACCCAGAGCTCCTGGATGCTCCACTGAGTGGTGAAATCCACCAGAGCAGGGCTCAGTGGCAGTGGCAGGGCTGTGTGGGGTGTCCTGGCCCTCTCACACTCTCACTAATCCCATGGCTCTCTTGCCTGCCCAGAAGGTTGTGCTCAGTAGCCCAGCCCAGCATGCTGCAAACACTCCCCAAACTGCTGCTTCCTGCCCCAAAGCAGCAGCACTGTGATGTCAGGACCTGCAGCCTCGTCCCCCTGCAACACAGACCTGGCTTTAGGAACTTGCTGCACAGGTCTGGAGAGCCTCAGAGGTGTTCACTCTGTCTCTGGCCCTGTGGGTTCCTCTGTCAGCTAAAGCTCGTTCACTCTGAGTGAGAATGAACTCCTTGCCACGAGTCCTGCAGGAATCTCCTTCCACTGCAGAAAGTGCCTGGCTGGAGTGAGGAGCAGCCCAGGCCTCTGCTGCTGTGCTCAAAGCAGCACCTCCTGCCTCAGTCCTTACCAGAGGCTGCTCTCACCTGTCACAGGTGAAGGTTCTGTCCCTACATCTCAGGCTGGAGTTGCACAAGTTGGGGTCTCCCCGATGATCCTACCAACGCACCAGGGTTAGAGCCGTGCTGCTCATCCCAGCCTCGCTTCTCTCCTGGGAAAAGAAGCAAATAGTTTGGCTGAACTGAGGCACCTGGAGCAATAACTCACACTTGTTGGGGAGTGGGACAGGCTGGGAACTCAGGCAGGGGGGCTCTCACATGTCCTGTCACACCTTGGCTCCATCACCACTCCCTTATCTCCCCGACACCCCGGGCAGAGGGAGCTGGTGCCTCCTGGCCGTGTCACCAGAGGGGTTTAGATAGAACCTGTGCTAGGGGACCCCAGCCTGAGCAGATACTCCAGAAAAACTTCTAATGGGTGTACTGGGAGCAAAACCCTCCTCACCACATCTGAGACGGAGCTTGCCACATCCCAGAGGGAAGACAGAAAGTCATCACTTACAAATCAGGGCTTGGAGCCGCCGAGTGATGAAAACCCCGTGTCCCCCACGGGGGTGGGAGCTGCCCCCTAAGCTCCCAGCTTGGCTGCTCTGCAAGGAATCCCTCTTATCTTCCCGACCCTATTGGCACGGTTCCCCCGGTTATCCCTCCCCTCTGCTATCTGATCTTGCACATCTCGTCCTGAATTAATGAAGTGATAACGCAGCTATCATGTAATTAATGGCACTGTTGCAATGCCCAGTGCTCAGGGACCCGGAGCTCTCCCGCGTTTCCTCACTGCCGTGCGTGCTGCCACTTGCACTCTCCTGCCTTTTCCCCAAGCGTTTTCCCTCTCCTTGCTATCCCTGCCTGCCTTCCAAAAGCCTCCTTAATCATTTCACGGGAAAAGAAATGTTTGAAGCGTGGTTGTTGCTCGAACACATGTTTTGATTTCTCGGTCGTTTCTGAACAATTTGACCTCGAGTGTGCAAGTGGCAGCAGCACTTCTCTTTTCACGGCTGGAGTGGGAATAGGCCTGGATTTGGCTCTAAGCACCTATGGAAAACCGATCCATTCGGCCTGAGAACTGCTGCTAATTGGAGCATCAACTTGTCTCATGGAGGCCTTAGCGAAAATCAAGATGAATCTGCGGTGTTTAAGGGAATAGAGACCTCACATTAGGCGTGAATTGTGTTTCCCTCTGGAATACGAGAGGGTGTGTTCCAGAGAGATGACAACATCCCGGTGATTTGCAGCCCTGTTACCATAAACTGGGATCCCAGGGGACACCACAAGCCCAGCACTGATTTTGCAGTTTACCTGGTGCTGCTGAGGGGGGAGGCTCCAGCTGCGGATGCCAAATTCCAGGCGTGAGGTCCGGGTCAGCATGGAGCTGGGAGATGAAAGGAAAAGGATTGTGAGGCTGAGATAAAAGTCACCCTGGTGGTTTGCCAAATGGCACTCAGCAGACGGTTCCAGAGCCCCAAAGAGCTGTCTGGCAGGTAAATGCAGCACCACAGTCCCAACCTTTCATAAGCAAGAACGATTTTCCCTGGGGACGCCGTGTTCCCCGGTGATATCCCTTCCCTGAGCTTGCAAAGTCAGGTGAAAAAGGCAGGGGTAAGAAGCCACAGAGGGCAATTAAATTAGTTCAGATTTCCCTCCCCCGTGCTGCAGGGTGGAGCGGGCCTGGCCCAGCAGAGAGGTCCAGCTCTGGGTACTCGCTGCTCCTCCCCAGCTCCCACATTTGGCCCATCAGCATCTCCTCTCCGTGAAGGACTGGCACCTTCAGCCAGTCCAGCAAGAGGCTGAGCCCCAGCGCCATCCCCTCCTCCCCAGCACCACCCCCTCCTCCCCGGACAAATCCAACTCCGTCAAAGAAGGAATTTTGTGGAGTTGGAAACCAGAGCAGAATAATTCCTCTGTGTTCCTTTGCCAGGTGTGTTCAGGGGAGGTTTATGACCTCATGTAATTACCAGTGTCCAGAACACCTCCCTTCCCCAGGCCAGGTGGCTTCACACCTGACACCACAGGATGTCACCTCGGTCCTGCCTGTTCCCACCTCCTGATGTCCTGCTCGTCCTGCTGCTCTCCACCACACCCACGCCCAGTTCCGGATGTTTTGCTGACCGTGCCTTGCTGTGCTGGCCGAGCCCCTCACACCCTTCCAAGCCCTCACAGGGGAATCACTGCTGGCTGGAAGCATCAGGAGCCATCCAGGCAGCTCCTGGAGGGTCTGGGTTGACAGGAGAGGGAGATGGCTGCAAACAGAGGAGCTGCTTGGAGACGCTGGGCGGCTGAAGATAAACCAGCACCAGCCAAAAGGGACACAGCAGCTCAGCCTGGGCTTGCTGGCCCCAGAGGGAGAGCAGAGGTGTCTGCAGCCACTGCTGTCACAGCAAGAGCCTCCCTGCCAGCTCCAGCCTGGCTTCTGGAGAAACACCTCTGCCCTTCCCTGTGCCAAGAGCAACCCCTGCTCCCACACGAGGCTCTCAGCCGCAGATCAGGATCCTCCTCACACACGGAGACACTGAGGCACGAGGTGGGATGGGGCTTGCCCAGGACCGTGCAAGGAGCTGAGTGTGCCTCTTGTTTTCCAGATCAGCAATGTGAGCTTCTTCGTGCTGTCTCCGGCGCTGCTGTACCTGAACCGGCAGTACTGCCAGCAGAGGGCCGTGCCCCTCTACTTCATCTCGGGGCTGCTCCTCCTCGTAGGTGGGTGCCAGGGCTGTGGGAACACCAGACAGGTTGCCAGACTACCCAACATGAGACCTTTGGAGGGTCTCAGTGGCCAAAGCACAGGGAAAACCTGGGTGGGCAACCAAGCAGTCAGGTCTGTTTGAAGCCTGCAGCCCATGGTTCCTGCCAGGTGTGGATATGCAGCTTACAGCCCTGTAAATCCCCATGGTGTGAGTGGACTGACTCAGTCTGGCCTCCTTGAGCACCAAAATCCATGCCCTGCTCTTCAGGAATGGTGTTATCTTCAGGGATGGTGTACCTTCAGGGATGGTGTTATCTTCAGGGATGGTGTACCTTCAGGAATGGTGTTATCTTCAGGGATGGTGTATCTTCAGGGATGGTGTACCTTCAGGGATGGTATACCTTCAGGGATGGCCCCCAAGAACCTCCCAGGACTTGTGGGAGGATGGAGCTTTGCCATCTCAAGGTGTCCTTGCTCCTTGCAGGTCTCTTCTCCATGTACTTCCACATGACCCTGAGCTACGTGGGACAGCTCTTGGATGAGCTCTCCATCCTCTGGACACTGGCTGTGGCTTATTCCTTCTGGTACCCACAGTGTTACTTCCCCAAGTGCATCAAGACCAGGTATGAGGCAGAGGGACATGGAGCAGGCTCTGAGGGGAGGGATGGGACACTGACACTGAGGTGTGTGACCCATAGATCCCCCAGTTCCCCTGCAAGGGGTCAGCTCTGAGGTCACTGCAGGGCTTTAGGACCAGGCCCTCCTTCTTTTGGTGCTGACAGAGGAAAAGTCAAAACCCTCCTGTGCTGGGCTCCTCTCAGCTGGAGCTGTTCGTGTTTGTGTCGCTGCAGAGGAAACTTTGCACGGAGAATTTCAAAATCAATTAGGAACTGAAATGTTCCTGAACATTAACATTCAATTACTCATGCTGTCAATCTGTTCCAGCATCCTCTGCCATCCACTGAGAGCTCTCCCTGAAGGCTGAGGGGGTTTCCCGTAGGACAAGCTGGTTGCACCCCTCATTTCAAGGAGGGCTGGCTGGGCTGGAGGAGCTCAGCAGAAAGGATGGGGACACTGGGGGAGCATGGGCCAGCAGAAACGGGAACCCAGCAGGGCTTTACTCGGAGGATGTCCCCTCCTGGCTGGAGCCCTCTGAGCCAGCCCGGTCAGAAGCCTTGCAAAGACCGGCTCCGAGCCTGCTCTTCCCATGCCGAACAGGAGGTCACCAAGAGTTCACCGTGGAGACGGGGCTGGGGGAGAGGGAAGGGACTTGGGAAGGGATTTGCATGTGAAAGGCCCCTCTGAGCCCTATTGTTGCTGAGCGAGCCCAAATCGGTGTGTTTGCACCGTCCTGCCTGGCAGCCCTTCCCTGGGCAGAGCCTTTGCCTCAGCCCTGGCATCACCACGGAAGTGCAGGAGCTGCCTCCTGGGCTGTGCTCCGGGTCTGTCACGGACCCACTGCGGGGCTGCTGCCTTTGCCTTCCTGCCAGGACCCCACAGACACCGAGGTCAGCCACGTGCAAACAGACAGCAGGTGCTGGAGAAGCTTTTCCCCTCTCAGGACAGAAACAGGACCTTTCCCATCCTTACCCTGCCCTCCTGTGAGCCCTGGGGGCACTGACACTCACCCCAATTCCCCCCAGGAGGCATTTCTTCTGGCTGACTGGTATCACCACCGTGATCAGCACCTTGATGTCGTTTGTCAAGCCGACCCTCAATGCCTACGCGCTCAACTGCATCGCCTTCCACCTGCTCTACCTGACCTGGCGGGAGCTCAAGAAGTAAGGAGGGGGCTCAGGGCTTACCTGCAGGTCCAGCTGTGCTCCTGTTGGGCAGTGACTCTGTCCACAACAGGGAATTGGGCCCGAGTCTTCAGCAGCCACGGGTACTGGGGAGGGACCAGGCAGAGGCACTGCAGGACTGTGGGCAGTGGGGCACAAGAAGGGCACCTGGGCCAGGTGGCCGTGCAGAGTGGGGACAATCCATGGGACAATGGTGGAGGCATCATCCCTGGAAGTTTCCAAAAACCCTGTGGATGTGGCACTTGACAGGGTTTAGTGCTGAACATGGTGGTGGTGCTGGGTGGACAGTTGGACGTTATGATCTTAAAGGTCTCTTCTAACCTTTACAGTTCTATGATTCCATGATTGTCCCCCCCAGCTGCCATCTCTGCAGCTCCTTCCCCTTTGTGGGGCATTTGGGAACAAGTGTGGGGCTGAGAGAACCCATCAGGATCTGGAGACAAAGACAGGAGTGCGCTGGCATCTCCCAGCACCATCCTCACACTCAGAAAGTCAGAAACCCTCTCTCCAGAGCCGCACTTCCCCGGTTCCTGTGGAATTCTGAGGAATTCTCTCCAGAAGGAACTCGCTGGGGGTTGCACTGCTGCATGTGCAGGCAGGAACCAGCCCACTTTCAAACTCCCTTTCCTTCCAACACGATTACTCTGCTCCCTGTCCCTCGCTGTGTCTTCCAGGTGCAATGACAAGCGGGTTCACCGGATGGCCGCGGTCATGGTGATGTGGTGGGTACTGGCCATCACCAGCTGGATCAGTGACCGGTGGCTCTGCTGGCTCTGGCAGGCCATCAACTTCCCCTACTTCCACAGCTTCTGGTAAGGGCTCCAGGAACCCCAGCCCAAACATTTCCTGGGCTGAAACGTCCAGAGAAACAGCAAACAAGACAAGATGCTCAGCTGCGTTATTTCCCCACTCTCTCCCCCTTTCCTTCACTATTGGTGCTGCTCCTCGCTCAGCACAAGGATTCAGCCCTAACCACTGTCTAATGTCCTTCTCCTCCTCCACACCAGCCAAGCACTGTTTTGCAAGGGAAATTGTTCCAGGAGTTTCCCCAGGTGGGCAGCTGGCTCTCAAAGGGCTGTGGCTGCTCCCGGGGCGCTGTGTGAAGTGCAATGTCCTTGGGGTTATTTTACCAGCCAAACTGAAAGGCCAGGCTTTGTTTGGACCTGACATTTCAGTGCCTGCCCAAGTGGGGCACACTCAGATGCATCCTCACAAAGCATTGGGATGGCTGGGACAGATAACTCAGCCAGGAAATAGGGAATGGTTGGAATGAGTCCTCTATGTCACCCTCTGCACCAGGAATTGTCCCCAGCCCAGCTCACAGAGCTGTGCCAGGATTTCTCTGCAGGCACAAACCCTGCAGGACCCACACTCCCTGCAGCTCTTGTGGGACCTTTGGGGGCTGCAGCCTCATGGTGACCACGCCAGCAGGCAAAGTTCCCCCTGTCCAACCCAGCTTTTTGGTTTCCTTGGCAGGCACGTGCTGATAGCCATGTCCCTGCTGTACTGCTGCCCGCTGGTCATCTACTTCAACGTCACCTACGAGATGCCCTCGTTCAAGCCAAAGCTGCAATACTGGCCCAGCGACTCGTGGCCTGTCGTGGTGCCCTACGTCACCCTGGAGGAACCCCACAAGCAGTGCTAGAGATGGGTGCCCTCAGGCCTCCCTGGGATTCTCACATGGGGAACATCTCGGCTGCGTTCCTGTTCCTCGGGCAGGGGCAGCGTGGTAGCGGAGGGGGCAGGGAGCAGCTGAGGCCTCGTGATGCTGGGCATGAAGCAGGGTGGGAGCCCGCAGGTGCCTTGGAAGTCTCTGCCCAGACTGGTGTTCAGGGAGCTGGAGATTCCCTCCAGCAGATCCCCACGAGGAGGGGAGGGACACGGTGCTGCTTCTGTGTCCTCTGTGTTAGTCAAGCACCAGCACCCCTTGCTGACAAGGGCACAGCGGAGAACACTGAAGCCAAACTGGTGACAGCTGGGTTTGTTGGGGCTGCTCTAATTATTATTATTAACTCTATTTATTGATGTATGTGGTCTTGCTCAGGAGAGCTGTGCATTAAAGCTGTGGACACTGACTTATACTGAAGCCCTCTTTTTTCCTCTGACTGCACCACATCCTCTCATCTGCCAGTCACTCCCACAGACAGGGTGGGCAAAACTCTCTCTGATGTAGGGAGAGCTGTTTATAAAGAGAAATCCTGGGTGACAGCCCAAAAGAGGCTCCGATGGCCCAGGTCCTGGGGTGCTCTGCCCCAGGCTCTTCCCCCTCCTCAACCCCCAGTGACCTTTGTTCCTCCCCAGCTCTGAAATCTCCAAAGGCCACAAAGGTAACTTGGAGACTCCTCTGCTTTCTGGAAGGGCTGTCTGGGGGCAGGATGAGGTAAGGAGCCAAGATGGTCAAAGCTGGCTGAAGGAGGGGATTGTCCCGCTCTGCTCTGCTCTGGGGCAGCCTCACCTCCAGTGCTGGGGGCACTTTGGGCACCACAAGATCAGAAGGATCCAAAGCTGTTGGAGAGTGTCCAGAGGAGGGACACGGAGCTGGGGAAGGGTCTGAGGAGCGGCTGAGGGCACTTGGCTCGTTCAGCTGGAGCAGAGGAGACTGAGGGGAGGCTCCTCGGGGGCTGCAGCTCCTCCCGAGGGGAGGCGGAGGGGCAGGGGCTGAGCTCTGCTCTGGGACAGGGCCAGGAGCCCAGGGAACGGCTGGAGCTGTGTCAGGGCTTGGCATGGAGCTCAGGGAAAGGTTCTTCCCCCCGAGGGTGCTGGGCACTGCCCAGGCTCCCCAGGGAACGCTCCCGGCCCCGAGGCTGCCAGAGCTCCAGGAGCGTTTGGACACCGCTCTCAGGGATGCCCAGGGTGGGATTGTTGGGCTGTCTGTGCAGGGCCAGGGGCTGGACTGATGAACCCTGAGGGTCCCTCCCAGCTCAGGATATTCTGGGATTCTGTGACATTAAATAGAAATGCCATTACCTTTGCAGGAACAGAGATGTAGAGCCTCAGAGAAAGACACTGCTGTGCTTTCCAGGTTGTCCCCAGAGTTGCTCTCACAGCTATAGGACACTCTCCTGTTCCCCAAACCTTGCTGCTCACTGTGACAAGCTGAGCTTTGTCATGGGTCTGGGTCCTGGGTGCAGGGACTGTCTGTGGGGAGCACCAAGGCCGGCAGGGTGGCTGAGGGTGGCTCCCTGCAACGCAGCCACACCAGGGTAATGTCACTCCTGGGACCACTTTAGGGCCCCTGCGAATAAAGCAAAAGTGGGAGCACTCGGGTTTATCTCTGAGGAGAAGGTGATGGGCAGTGCCTTCTCCCATGGCCGCGGCTGCCTCCTGGCTCCCCCTGCAATGGTCCCCAGGGCCACTAGATGGCAAATTTGGCTCATGAACCCCGAGCAGTATTTCATCCTGGGAGAGGGATGCCTTGCCGTGGACTGGGCTCCCAGGCCTGGTCTCTCCATCCTCTCCATCCCCTAGCACCGGGGTCAGACACCTCTCCTCCAGCACGGCCACCCGTGAGACACCTGCACAAGGTGCAGGGCACTGGGAACTCGCGTCTCCAGCCTGTGCATGCCCCTGTGTGCCCGCGCTGGTGCCCACCTCGTCTCTCTGCCTCTTTGTCTCCCCTGCGTACCACCGCTCCCACCTCTCCCCTCATCCCCCCGTCTCCCTTTCGCTGACCCTCCCTGCCGCTCTCCCCCCTCCTCACCCTTTCCCCGGCCCATCACATTCTTCCCCAGCCTATTAATAACTTCTGGGCAATTGCACCGGGTCCCCGCTGGGCCCGGCCCCGCCGCCGCCGCTGCCCCGCGCAGCCACTGAACGCGCCGGCAGCAAGTTCAAAAGTGCAGCAGGGCTTTCACAGCCCCGAGCCCCGTCAGGGGGTGGAGGAGGCCGCTTCCAAAGAAAAGGCGGCGTTGCCAGGGAGCCCCCGGCACAGGAAAAGGGGGTCACCTTCACCTCCGGCAGGACCCGCCGAGATGGACGGGCGCCAGCAGCCCCGCGGGCCGGAGATGCTGAGAGCGGCCGAGGGGATGAAGGGCCGGGCCGTGGGCGAGCGGGGCTAATTGGCCACCTCCGGCCACCGAGCCCCGGTGGGATGCTCGGCTCAGTGGCCAAATCCCCCCGTGCAGTATGGAAATAAGGGAGGTGTCCCCGGCGCTGCTGCCTGGAGAACAATGTTGCTGCAGTTGAGTGACTGTAACAGGCCCCGATGACAGTCGGGGCCGCGTTAAAAATGCCTATTCAAGCAGATCAAGACATTGAGAGGCCTCGTGGGGATCTGAAACCCTCGGGGATTTCTGGATGAGGCCAGAAGCTGAATCCCCAGCCCTGGGAACCTGGGGGGAAAAAAAAAAAAAAAAAAGAAAGAGAGAAAAGAAAAGAAACCCACAAAGCAGCTTTAAAAGGGCGGCAGCGCCCGAGGCTGGGCCTCCTGCTCCGAGCTGCAGCCTGAGAAAGCAAAGCAGCCCCCGAAACCAGCGTGTGACGGTGGTCTGGGCATCCCCAGGGCTGCACAGGGTTATCTGAGGCTGGGTTTGTACCTCCAAAATGTCCCCGAGCTGCTGGAGATGCTCTGTCCTCCCTGCCGGGGAGCCACGGCTGCAGCCTGTGGGGCAGAGCTGAGAAATACCCCTAAAAACTGTCAGGGGTCCTGCAGGGATGGCCAGAACAGGGAATGGGGGAGTCCTCAGAGCAGTGTCCCCTTCTTGGCAACCTGTGAGGGTTCCCTGTGGCCCGGGACCCTCGGCCGTGCGGGTGTGACGGGTGTGACACCAGCTCAGCACAGGGAAACAGGCGGGGCAGGAGGGCCTGCAAAGCCCCGCGCTCTGGGGGCTGGGCTGGACTGGCCAAAAAGAAACCTCTCCTTATTTTTGCCACATCGTTCCCTTGCTTTGGTCCTCCATGTGGCTGCATAAACCACAAAAAAGAGAGGCAAGAGGAGGAGCGGGAATGAGGAAGAGGATGGAGGCTGCTCCTGGCAGCTGATGCCAGATTAAAGAGGCTGGGAAACAACAGCATCAGTTGAGTCTATTTGGCGCAATTGCAACACAAATGAAAGAAAAACCTTGATAAGGCACCAGTCCTGCAGCATCAAGGATTAACATTTACCTGTTCTGCTGCACCAGTTGCCTCCTGCTGTTTCAGATTCCCAGGATTTGGCTCGCAGACTGGAAACTTTTCAAGGCAGAGTGATTTATCTGTAAAAGATATTGCACATTCACAGACCTGCATAAATAATGCAAAAGTAATTAATAATAACTCAGTCCCTGCTCTTAACAATGCCAGGAAAAGAAATTGCTTCACTGGAGTATCACTTATGCCTTTTGGAAAAGATCTTTATTTGTTAAGTGTCTCGGAAAGAAAGGACAGGGTAGTTTTGAAACAGGGAATGGATGTCACACAGTCCTGGGATTTTAGTGCCAGCCTGGAAATCTTCAGGGTTGATTTAAGGAGCCTTCCGCTGGAGTCGTGTGAAACCAACATTGATTCAGCTTTGATTTTATGTTTAGTTTTAATCTCCTGTGTCTGCAGTCAAAAGTTTGAAACCATGAACACAAAGGGCTGAGAAACCCAGGAAGGAAAGAGATAAGCTCCAAGAATTATTACCTTTTAAAAGTTTTGTCCTTTCAACTCTCAGTGTAACTGTTGAGGTTTGACACAGGATTTCCAGCTCTGGATATGGCAATCCTTTCCCAGCCACTTCACAACTGCTAGGAAAGATATTCCTATTTTTTTTCCCCCCAGTTTTCCCTACATCCTTGCTGTCCACTTTTCTTAGAAAACAAAATTAACCATTAATGCCAGGATTTCCCAGATATTGGTGGCTGTTCTGGAAAGGTGGAAGCTATCAGGTCCTGCCTAGCTGACACGGAATACTGTCACTATATTCCAGGGAATACTCTGTCACTGTTTTCACAGGGTGTCGAGGTCCCTGCCTGTGTCCTTCTGTCTGAGCTGCACCCACAGTCAGGGCTGGGTTTGACCAGGGATCACAGAGATGTGGGGAAGGAAAAGCACAACCATTACCTGGGCAAATAAACCAGTTGACCAAAAAATGAGGTTTTAATCAAAAGATCAAATAATCTCTTCAGCTGTTTCTACAAACCCCTGTGGTTTGGTTCCACTTGGGAAGGCATTCCCACTGCTGCTGGCAGAAGAAAATCAAGCAGCTCCCTTCTGTCTGGCAAAGTGGTTCCAATAACTTCAACTCTCTACTAATGGCTGCTATCAAAATACCTAAAATGGAAGGATTATTTTTTCTGTGCCTTCCCATTACAGCTCAAAACGTGGTTTCAATTAGGGTCGGTCTCCACTTTTTTTTTTTGCTCACTTTCCATGAACGCTCAGTCGCTCCTGTCCCTACTCACGAGCTCAGTCCTGCAGTGGTTCTTCACAGATGTGTTCAAACGTAAAACTGGACTGTCCTGAAATGTCACACTTTGCTTCACTGGCACAAATATTTAACAAAAGGTGACGTTTTACCCGAAATGCTGAAATATTCAACATTAAGTTGTGCACGGGGTTATAAATTTCACCATCTGCAGTAGATGCTGCATTTATTTAGATAGGCCTTCAACAAGAGACCAGCTGTCTCAGCTCACTGAAATGTTTAAGCATATGTTTAATTTTAAGAATATGAATAATTCCATTGATATCAATGGCACTTACTTACACTTAAGAATATATTTTGCTGAGCTGGAGCCAGGAATAGTGCCATGTAATGCCAATAAAGTGCAAATTGCAATATCTCACTAAGTGCTTTCTGGGACCAATTTAAAAATTAATCAATGAAGAATGTGTCATGTGAAAATGCAAGAATTAATATATGTGAGATTTTGCTGTTTGCTATCCTAATATTGCCAAGTATTAACATCCACCAGAGCACTGACAAGTGAAATCAAACCCAAATCTGTGAAACAGAGCAAAAATGGCAACAAGTTGCATGTGTTGTTCATCATGAATCATCCTATCAGGCTTCACAATTTACCCATGTAACATTAAATAACATTTACCATCCTTACAGGCAGACACGGATATAGATTAATTCTAATTAAGAGTTGGAATCAGATGATCTTTAAGGTCCCTTCCAACCCAAACGCACTCAGGGATGCCCAGGGTGGGATTGTTGGGGTGTCTTTGCAAGGCCAGGGGTTGGACTGATGATCCCTGTGGGTCTCTTCCAATTTGGGACATTCTGTTATTCTATGACTCTTATTGATTAAAATATCATCAAGCAAAGGGTCAAAAATAACATTATTTCCCTCCTTCTGCCTCTCACCCTCCACAAAACTTTGTTACGAGGATCAAATAAAAATTTCCAGGCACAAACACTTCAGCCATTCGTATTTGCTCTCACAACTTTACTCCTCACAAGTTTGACACCCCTGACATTGCCCGTGACCTGCAGAGACCTGGGCCGTGCCCCTCTTCCCCTGGGACGGTGTCACCAAATAAATAACTCTATATCCATATGTAAATGATTGCTGTTTTCAAGCTGCTCCCCAGTGACCTCACACGCTGCCCAGACGGTGCAGGAATATGTTTCCCACATATGTCAGATGTTTCGTGACACATTTCACACGTATTTAAAATAGATCTCCTGGCCTATAAAAATGCCCAGGCACCCAAACCAAGCGGCCTGCACCTGCAATGTTTTCCAAAATTGCATGGAATGGGTCCAGATTGATTGTATCCTCCATCCAGCTCAAATATTGATGGTTTATAAGTTTATAAGTGCAGTGGATTCACTCGTGGGAGGGTATTACCTGGCTTACTTGGTGGCTGAGTAACAAAGAGAAAGAATTTGTTACAGCTCTGCCTCCACCGTGACAACTCTCAGTCCTCCCTGTGTTGGTCAAAACAGTGTTTGTCACATGTGTTTGTCACTTTATATTCCAGCCTGACTCCCTTGGAACTGCACTGGCTGTGCTTTTATGCAACAAAACCCAGCTCCGGGGTGTTTGAGATGTGCCACGCTGCTCAAAAATGCCTTTGCTGCAATCGGGGCACTCCTGTCTCACAGGTAACGATGGCAGTGATAAAGCTGAAGTTTCAGTGGGCTGGATTTCAGCATGGCAGGGCCAGCCAAGTGCCCTGAGTCACAGCACGTTGGCATAGCCCCCACTGCAGCGTGGGGCACTGTCTGAGCTGGTATCGTACCTGAGCCAGGTAGAGCAGGGGTGATTTGCATACATTTGCATATGTGGCAACCCCTCCTGCAGTTGCTGTGCAGACAGGTGAAAGCTCTTTTTACACCATTCCAGAAAAGCAGTTTAGTGGAATCTGTCATGGGAGCAGCTGACCCAGAATCCACAGAAAAATCAGAAATTCTCAATAATTTCATACAATCACAGAATCAATCACAATGGTTCAGATCATTGAGTCCAACCACCAACCCAGCAGCACCACCATGTCCCCAGGGGCCACGTTCACAAGTTTTTTGAACACTTGCAGCAATGGTGATTCCACCACTGCCCTGGGCAGCCCATTCCAATGCTTTACAACACTTTCTGTGGAGAAATTTTCCCAATATCAAACATAAACCTCCCCTGGACCAATGAGAGGCTGTTTCTTGTCCTGTCCCTGTTCCCTGGGAGCAGAGCCCGACCCCCCCCCGGCTGCCCCCTCCTGTCAGGGAGTTGTGGAGAACCAGAAGATCTTCCCTGAGCCTCCTTTTCTCCAGGCTGAGCCTGGGAATGCTACAGGCTCTGAAAAACAGCTCCAGGAGCTCTGGTTTTGTCTCTCAATGTGCTCTGAGTGCAGAGAGCATCACACACCACCAGGCCAGGGATCCACTGCCCTTGGAAAAGGCCAGTTGCTCTCAAAGCCACCAGGCTGACTTACTGGGGTTGGAAAGAGCAGAAACACCAGTCCCAAGAGGAAAAGGCTCCACACAACATGAGAAGAGCTCAGGATGCTCAGAACAAGGGCAAGCATGAGTGTGCAGCCACTGGAGTGCCACATTAGAGCCCTGGGACACTCCAAGCACTGGGAGTGCCTTAGGGGAGCTTCTGTCCCAGTGTTATTTGTAGAATCATAGAATGGGTTGGGTTGGAAGGGACTTTAAAGCCCATCCAGTCCCACCCCTGCCATAGGCAGGGACACCTTCCACAATCCCAGGTTGTTCCAAGCCCCGTCCAGCCTGGCTTTGGACACTTCCAGGGATGGGACAGCCACAGCTGCTCCAGGTAATGTGGGACAGCAATCCCTACTCACTTTTTGGACTCTTCAACCTAGAACACAGCTCAGAACAGGCTCTCTGGTGCTGGTCAGACTCCCCTGCTGATCTCCTCATGTCACATGTGTTTTTTCAAGCTGTTTTTTCCCCTCATCTGGTATTTTTCGGTGGCCTTAAGGTCACCCTGCTGAGGGTGACAGTCCCCAGTCACAAGGTGGCCTCTCTCTCAGCATGGAGGTGAGCACCTTTCAAAGCCTTTGGCAGCAGCCAAAAGCAGCCCTGTGCAGAGCAGACACCGATTTCAGCAGTGAAGCTCCCTCCCTCCTATTGTCCCAGGACTGTGTTTGCTCCAGTGGCCACATGAGGTGCCTGGGCCCATCTTCTCCAGCTGTCCTCGTGCCAGCAGTTTGCATTCAGCCTGGGACAAATCCAGCTGGTGAAACTCTCCTCGTGGCAGGTCTGGCCAGCTCTGGCACCAGCAGGCCGTTACATCACTTGGCCAAAGCTGACCTCTGTGTGCAGAGCACCAGGGGAAGGTGCCCTCAGCTCAATAGCCAGCACTGAGGATTGATGGGTGTCACTTCAGCAGCGCATTATAATGCCAACCTCACCTTTGGTGTTAATGAGGCCCCTTCATTAACAGCCTGGAGCAGAGGGGTCAGGGGCTGAATGGTGACAGGCTCCTTTCTCCCCCAGAAAGCTGGTGCTGCTCATTCAGAACTGGATCACGTTGGCGGGGCAGTTCGAGGATGCTTGTGCTGCCCATGTTGCATCTGCAAGGGATGTGACGTGTTTGGGACTATTCATCCGGCTCTTTTCACCAGCACTAAATACCCAGAAAGAATAAAATAAATTCTCATTGTGTTCCCACTTGCTAAGAAAATTTTCCCTCTTCCTTCTGGTTTGGAGGGTTATTGTACGTTTAAATCCTTCTGCGTTTTTCAGTAGCTATAGCATGCTATAATTTAGATTTTCCTCGGGCACAAAAGAACTTAGTTAAGCTAAACTGTATTACAGTGTGGGCTGGGTTTTTTCACAAAGTCCTTCATTAATAAGGAACTAAAGAATTTCCAAGCTGTCTGTAATTTTTCCCAGATGCAGCTAGTAGTTGCTAGGAGTATCTTTTTGGCAATCAGAGTTTTTGGTTATTAACAATCTGGGCTTTTGCTACACTACACCAGTGTTAAATATGTTCTGTGAACACTGCAGTGTGGAGTGTGAACTGCAGAAGGGGAAGGCAGACAACAGGCAAAAGAAAATCATTTTTTAGAAGAATAAACACTGCTGGGCTTAACAGCTGATTGGAACAGGCACAGGATTCCCTGCAGGGATCCCAGTGTTGGTTAACAAACCAGGAGCCGGTGTGGCTGCAGCCCTCACTCACCCCTCACTCACAGCTTCCCCCTGTCACCCTGAGGTGACCCTGTGCCAGACACAGACCAGGTCCCCCCCCCAGAGAAACCAAATCCTCTCTCAGCTTCAGGTTCAGGGCATGTTCAGAGGCTGCACACAAGGACATGACACTGCTGTTAGCAAAGCCTTGGTCCACTCCAGGAGAAAGATCTCTGCCCCTTCTTACCTAAATATCACCAGTTCTGGGTTTTGACTGCAGATTTGCTCATCTTGGGAACACCACCGAGCACTTGGCTCACGGGATGTGCTTTGCAGGAGTGGGTGAAGACCACTGCAATCACTTTGCAGCTGTAAGAGAAGGCAGTGAAGTCACTGACATCCAGAACTTGAGAATCTTTCCAGTCAGGCACGTTGCACATGGGCACAAAGTGGAAGAGTGAATTTTCTCAGAGAAACCCTGCTCAAATGTGAGGTTTGTGTCCTAATCTTTAAATCCTTTAGAGCTATTACAAGATGATCATTTTTCTACATCGCCTGATTCTTTCCGTGCTGGAATCAGCCTTGCTTGTTCCCTGGCTGGTGTCCAAGCCACTCAGAGCCCAGCCTGACCACAGAAGTCATGGTCTTCAGTGCAAGAGTGGAAGCAGGGAAGGCTGCAACTAAATTAGTAATGAGAAAATAATAATGAATGATGAAAAACAGTGAAACAAACTTGTTTCTCCAGAGACAGGAAGGGCAAGCCACAAGCATAGACATACAAAACCATGACAGGGATTGCAGTCGATGTACAGTTGATGTACAGCCCACCTCGCAGTGAGGGATGCTAAACCTACAGGAAAGAACTTCTAATGAAAAATGAGCAATTCAGGCATCTTGTGCTGCATGAGAATGGTCTGGAGGGGCTGCTGGGGGGCTGTGTGTGTGTTTGGGGGGTCAGTGCTGTGCTCCTGCAGAGGAAGGGAGCCAGGGGGAGGGAAGAGGTGCCTCGAGGAGCAGTTTTGTCTGCAGTTGCCTGCTCCTCAGATCATCCCAAGAGCTGGGGTGGGCTCTGCCACAGCTCCTGCCAGTCTGGTGACTGGGGACACCTGAGTGTGGGCTGCTCTGTCAGGACTTTCCCTGCTGGAGCACCGGGACTCATCTGATCCCAACGCCCCTTTACTCACACTCCCCAGGAACAGCCACGTTCAGCCTGTAAAGCATCCGTGGTGTGCACAGGCAGGAGAGAGAAAGAACGTGTCGTCCTTTCCCAGGCTGGAACCTGGGAAAACACCCCTGAAATCTTTCCCATCCCTGGCGAAGACAGGGATAAGCGCAGTGCAAAGTCTTTTTTCCACTTTATTTTCCATCATCCCCAACTCTCACGGGACAGAACCAGCCCTTGGCATGGTCTCCTACCATGGGCCAAGCCAGATTAAACACACACCTTTCAGTCCAAGACAAGGATCTTTGAGGCAAGACTCTGGAAAGAAAAATAAAATAAAAAAAAAAAAAACTCAAACAAAAATGAAGGAGAGCTGTCGTGTCTCATTTGCATATTTGAATATGCAAATCAGAGCTGTTTCTTATCCATTGGCACTGGCCCTACTGTAGATGGCAGCAGCACAGCGGATCTCTGCCAGCATCCAGTGCCACAAAGAAAGACGCTAATTGGATTTGCAGACGCTTATTGCAAAGCCCAGAAGTTGCTGGAATAGGTATAAAGAACCAGGAGCTCAGCCCACGGCTGCCTCGGGTGCGAAGGCACTCGGCTGACAGCTCGTTAGCTTGAGATCTCCCTGCGAAATTAGGAGTTTGGAGAAGCCTGGATGGCTGCTGGCTCCAGCGTCCCCAGCACCCGAAACTCCCAACGTGCTCCCAAAGAGCCTGGCAAATTTTCTACCCTTGGCTGTGATTTTTCTTTTTTTCTTTTTGAGGGGAGCTTGAAAAGAAAACCGGGGTAGGTTTGATCGGTGGTTGCGCTGGAAACGGTTCAGGCTGGGAACTGCTAGCGGAGCAAAGGCTGGTTCTAGGAATTTCTCTCCTTGAATGTTTTCGCAGTTGAATGTAAAGAGCCACCCCAGCACATTTTAAATTAATCCATTCACGCCACTTCATCGAATATCCTGAGTTGGAAGGGATCCACGAGGATCAGCAAAGTCCAGCTCCAAACTGCTTGTCCCAGCAGAGTGCTTGGAGCACCAGCTGGTGCTTACCCCAAATGGGACGCCCCAAATTCTTCAGTAAAATGTGGTTTAATGCCCAATTATTGGGCTGCCAGTGTGCATGTGGAAGCTGAGGCACTTGGCTCTGGGTTTGCTATCTTGGAAATGTCCAAGTTCTTGCTCAGATCCCGCCCCTGAAAGCTGGAGGAGCAACCCGTGTCCAATCCAGAAGTGGGATGGCAGCTGTGTCCTGGATTGGGAGAGCACAAAAACAACCATTAACACCAGGCTGGGCAAAAATAAAGGCATGGGAAAATTGCCATTGAGGGAAATAAAAACAAAAAGCAAATTCTAATGATCTTTCAGAGGAAGTAACAGGCAATTTTTCAGGAAAAAGCTCACGGTCTGGCGTGTCTGAACAACATCTCTTGCACAAGGTGGAAATTCAGCAGAGCAAGAGCAAACTTGGGAAAGACGAAGACATTCCCAGGAAATATTCAGCCCTGGGAGCACGTAACCACCAAGGGCTGTGATGAGGCTGTGAGTGAATAGCCGAGATGGGGAGGTAGAAAATAAAAAGATTTAGACCCGAGAGTCACGTGCGTGGGAATAATGTTCACAATTAAAGATATCAATGAGAACTCCCAGAGAAAGAGGCCCTGTCTCAATGGAGAAGAAAAGGGACTGTCCAAGGAGATGTCTCTTGGGACTGCATCAGACAGAAACATGGAAAATTAAAACCGGAGCACTTAAAGGAACCCAAATCAGGCTCTTTTTTGTTGTTGTTGTTGTTAACTGAAGCGATTAAGCATTTTGCTTTGCTAATATCCTCTATCAGGTTGATGAGGTAAAGTGGCTCTTTAGAACGATTTGGGAACCGATTAATCCTTGCCTGTGGCGATCAGTCAGCGACACACAGAGTTATTGGCTAACACGGGGTTTTTCTGCTGCCTCGCAGAGATCAACAAACTATTTCAAACAAGAAAGTTGCACGGAGANGAGAAACTGAGGGGTAAAGTGAAGGGGACTGAGGGGAAAAAATGAGGGAAATGAGGGGAATGAGGGAAAATGGAAATTGAGAGGAAATGTGTGAGACTGAAGGGAGAAATGAGGGAGACTGAGGGGGAAATGAGAGAAACTGAGAGGGGGAATGTGGGAGACTGAGGGGAAAAGGAGAAAAACCATAAAATTAGGGAGACTGAGGGGAAAAAATGAGGAAGACCAAAGGGAAAAGGAGATAAACAGAG
>VWZW01002394.1:37105-97307 GCA_013397115.1 Edolisoma coerulescens
GACTCTGTCCTCGGGAAGGGGGGGCTGGGGGGCATCGATCCCCTTTGGGGGGGCGTATCTCCTCCTCGCAGCCTCTTTGGGGGGGGTACACCTCCATACCCCCCCTCGTTTGGGGGATACATGTCCTCCCTACACCCTTTAAGGGGCACACCTCCTCCCCATTCCCTTTGGGGGGGGCACACCTCCTCCCCAACCCCTTTTGGGGGGCACACCTCCTCATCAGTCCCATTTGGGGGGCACACCTCCTCCTTCCCACACCCTGTTGCGGGGGCACATCTCCTCTCCAATCCCATTTGGGCGGTACACGTCCTCCTCACACCTCTTTGTGGGGGCACACCTCCTCCTTACATCCCCCATTTAGGGGGCATGTCTCCTTCTCACACCCTTTTGGGGGTGGCACATCCCCTCAATCCAATTTGGGGGATCACATCTCCTACCCACCCCCCTTTTGGGGAGGGTGCACGCCTTCTCCCCGCTCCCCTTTTGGGGGACGCGTCTCCTTAATCCCATTTGGGGGGCACACCTCCTCCTTCCCGCACCTTTTGCGTGGGCACATCTCCTTCCCAATCCCATTTGGGGGGGGGCACACCTCCTCCACACCCCCCATTTGGGAGGTACACCTCCTCCCCACACCCCTTTGGGGGGGGGTACATCATCTCCCCAATCCCAATTGGGGGGGGGCACATCACACCCCTCATTTGATGGGCACGCCTCCTTCCCACCCCCCATTTGGGGGTCACACCTCCTCCCTAATCCCATTTAGGGGGAGACACCTCCCCACACGCTTTTGGGGGGTGGTCTCAGCCCTCTCCCCTCCGTGGGCGGCCGCTGCAGCCTCGCCCGCGGCGGGGGGTGTGAGCAGCATTTCCCGCAAATTCCTGCCTGGGATTATTGCCGGGGAGGGAGGTGCCGGCGGGGCGACCCCCCCCGAGCCGCGCCGGGAAGGGTTAATGCCACCGGGAAGGGCTGATGCCACCGGGAGAGCCCCTGCCAGCCCGGGGGGTTCCGGGATGGATGCGGGAAGTTTACCTTAGGTGATGGGGATGGGGAGCCTTTTGTGTGCGGGGAGCGGGTAACAGGTACCTCCCGGGCTGAGGTTCGGGAAGGAGCCCCGCTATCCCGGATAATCACCCGGAGGAGCGGGAATGGGAGCTGCTGATGGCTTTCAGGCAATTAGCACATCAAACAAAAACCAGAGCAGCCTTCAGAATGTTTATTGAGAAGTTGAAAGCAGGCTCCTTTGTATTATTACAAATTGTTTGAATAGGATCCTGATTTCCCTTTGTTGAGAGACACGCTTGGAAAAAAAAAGAGAAAACCCTCCATTTTCAGCGGAGCAACTTTGGATGCTGGTTATGTTGGGAGATCTTATTTTCAAATGTGTTTCAACTTCTGGCTTAATTCACAGCGATTGTTAATTGGAGCGGGGTGTGAGGAGTGCAGCAAGTACAACTTTCGCTCTCAGTTAAACAGTTCTCTTTTATGTTTAATTTCGGTCTCTTCCACACAGCCCCATCTGGTTCTCAGCTCCAATTTCTCAGCCGTTTCAACTCGAAAAGGCAGATTTTGTAGCCTGACAGTCATTTGCACTTCTCAGGAGAGGGGTAGTAACTGGCAACAGTAGCAGGATTTAAAGGGTAATTATGGAATCGATAACGTGAGGCTGCGGCACAGACTGGCTCAGGGGATGTGAACACTGTGGGAAGCATCCCAGATAAAGCAGGCCTGCAGGCACACTCCAATGTGAGCTTAGGATTTCGGCAGGCTGGCTCCACATAATGCTTTTGCAGCGTTGGAGGGATTGCTGTGCTCGGAGTGGAGCACACCTTGCCTTTCTTCTCAGCCCTTAATGCGACATGAAAGAACAGCCGGCCCTGGGCCTTGCTTCTTAGCGCAGGAGCGAGGTGGAGCTGGTGTAGATAAGCCTTAAGAACAGGAAAAAATGGCCTGCCAAGAGAACTTGCCGAGGAAGGTATCCCGAAGAAATGCTGTAGCAATAATGGTGGAGGAATTAATTAGATGAGTTTGTCCCCGAGCCTTAGGATTGATGCGTTGGGTGGCTGAAGGTATTTTGCTGTAAAGATTTAAACTGCCTGCAAGAGTGTGTTAAGGCTTATGGTTGAAATTGGAACTGGACTGCAATTTGGGAGGTCAGGCTTTGATGCCTGGTGCTCTGCAGACCTCCTGTGAGAGCTTTTTACAAAGACAAGAAGGCTGAGATGGAGTCACTTGTGCTTTTTCAGCAAGTATTCGCCATGCTCTGGAAAAAAAAAATGTCAGGTTGGAGATGCAAAATATTTTTTGAGTGTTAATTGTGACCACACTCCTTGCTGCAGTTTGGCGGGGGGAAAATAAGGATGATACTTTCCCTAAACGTTTGTCTGGAGCTTGGGAAGCTTTCTCTTTCCCTGCTCATTGTCTGACATGCCCTTGGTTTGGCTCCAGGTCAGCATGTAATATAGGTAATGACAAATAATGCTGCCTCTCCCAATGGTAATTGGGACTTGCTAGGAAGAGCAAGACACTTATTTTTCAAGCCTGAAGTGAAGAATGAGGTAGGGACTAAAACCAGCCCCTTTTTCTATGAGCCTCCCGGTGCTGAAGCTGGATTTTGGTAGGTTTAGTTTGGAATCACTGCTGCTGCTCTGGTTTGTGTAACAAATGTGCACAGAAGTCGTCGGGTACCTCGAGTGTTATTCTCTGTCTACAAATGTGGCCCTAAGATTTCCTTGATTTATCTTGTGTTTGAATCCCATTTGCCTTTTCTCTGTTACATCTGTTTAATTCATTTCCTTTCTCCTGGCTGTGAAGTCTGCAATACTGTGTGGATTTTCACCATTCATTTCATTTGGTTTTTAAGGCACTTAATGGGATTTTTGTGCTTTGAGCCAGACATGGAATACACCTTCTCTGTTACTCAGTGATCAGAGCAGGATTCAGGAGTGCAAATCAGAATTAGGTCAGTTTAGTGTTGGACATTGTACAGGCAGATATGTTAACTTGGTCTTTGAAAGTGTAATAATAAAATATATTTAGAACCATACAGGAAACATAGTGTTCTTCTGGTGAGTGATATATTCTAGAGAATATAATAAACCACCAATTCATGATCTGATTTTTCCTGTTTCAAGATGAGTTTTCTGTCAGTGCTGTGAATTCTGTAAGCTGTGAACATCAAGTTCTGTCTCTGACACTTTCTAGAAATAAAGACTCCTCAATTAGGACTTTGCTGACAATTTAACTGATAAGTGAGGCAGAGAAACCGATCCCTCTTCTAGAGCTGCTTTCTCTGCAATGTTAATATTAGGAAGAAAATAGGTATGAAATGGTGCTGGGAGCTATTTTTGTGCCACCTTTGCCGTTGATAACTCCGGTTTGCAGTCTGAGGCTGATCCCTCCATGGGGGCTCTTGTGTTCCCTGGCGGATCCAGCGCCTTCCAGCAGGGTTTTGTGTTCCCTTTGCTTACGGTCCTGCCTCTGTCCCCACACAGTGCACGGTGCAAGTGAAGCTGGAGCTGGGGCACCGGGCCCAGCTGCGCAAGAAGCCGACCACGGAAGGGTTCACCCATGACTGGATGGTGTTCGTGCGGGGCCCGGAGCAGTGCGACATCCAGCACTTCGTGGAGCGCGTCGTCTTCCGGTTGCACGAGAGCTTCCCAAAACCCAAGCGAGGTCAGAGGGGTTGGGGATGTTTTATCTCTATGAAAGAGCATTTTGCAAGTCAAGGTTGTGGTGAGCTGTCACTTTTCTGTGAAGTATCTCCTTAAAGAGGAGCAAAATGTCCATTGCGTGCACTCCAGCTTTAACCTTTCCCCACTGTGTTTGAGGAAGGTCAGGGAGAATGGGACCTTTCTTCTGCTGAAAGGGCAGGAGGTGGGCTGCTTTCTCCTCTTATTTAAGCATTAGTATGTGCAGGTTCTCAAGACACAAGTGACAGCAGAAGATAATTCATGTTACAGAATGGGAAAGATGGGTTTGATTTGTTAGAATTCACCAGCAAAAGCTGGAAGCACATGAGAGATGCTCTAATACTGGGCTCAGATGTGTACTGGGTGTGTAGAGTTTTGCAGATTCTTGCAATTTCTAGTCTCAGGTGCCAGTTCAGGTAGCTTTAACCCAGCAGAAATCAATGCTGCTGAGGGGTGATGCTGTCTTCGCTGTACATTCCCTCTGCAAGCCCTGTGCAGTCATTGTGGTTGGGGAGAGTATAGATGTTAAATAGTGTTATTTTCTGACTTTGTTTTCTGACTGTGTAGCAAAATTCTTGGCAAAGGGCAGCAGGAGCTCATGAGGTTGAGGGGGAGGAGCAGGAATTGCCCTTTTCAGGGGCAGTGCAGTTACATCTGTATAAGGTTGTGTAACTGAAGCTGCAGCATTAGTGTTTTGAGAAATACAAGCTGCCCGTGAGAATTGTTGTAATGTGCATTCTTGGGAATACTGCTTGGGAAGCAGGATGCTCAGGATGTCTTAGGACAACCTATGGCATCGGTTATTTGTGGGAGTCCACGGTGGAAAGGAGTTCAGAGGTGCTCAGCATTCACAAGGATGTGACTCTGGTCTGTGTGGTGATAATGTCTCCTTCAAACTGATCTGCTAAAACTGATGTCTGATAAGCAGGTGCAATACTGAGCTGAAAGCTGATTTATAGAATAAAAATGCAATCTGTGGGTTACAGTTCTTGTCTTCTGGTGTAATTAATGCATTACAAACAACTGTGTTGGGATACTACACAGAATCCTGGAATGGTTTGGGTTGGAAGGGCCCTTAAAGTCCATCCCATTCCAACCCCTGCCATGGGCAGGGACACCCTCCACCGTCCCAGGCTGCTCCAAGCCCTGTCCAGCCTGGCCTTGGACACTGCCAGGGATCCAGGGGCAGCCACAGCTGCTCTGGGCACCCTGTGCCAGGGCCTCCCCACCCTCACAGGGAGGAATTCCTTCCCAATATCCCATCCAGCCCTGCCCTTGGGCAGTATAAAACCATGGCCTTTGCTCAGTCAGTTGCTGCATCGTGTGCCTTTACAGAGGTATTTTTTCCCAGTCCCTGGGTTTCCCATGCTTCCTTGAGCTTGCTCCTAATGCCACCGTGCCTTTGACCAAGGCGTGTCTGGGTTGTACATAAATACTGTGGCAAATGCCTCCTATTCCTGGGTTTGTTTGAAGGGTTTCTTCAGATGGTCCCCTCTTGGAGCAGATCCTGGTGCTGAAGGTGGGCTCGTGCTGCTGGCAGATTGCTCTTGGAGCCCTTGGAATTTGTCAGAATAGAGTGGCAGAGGAACAAAGGCTGCTTGGCAGATAGGCTTAAGATTCCTGCTGCCATATTGGCACTGCTCTTTGGTTTGGGATTTTTCTCTCAAAATGACAGGGTTCTTATATGAAATTCAAGTTAAAGCAAGTCTAGAGGTTTTTGTTATTTTTAGTTATGCCCTTTTTTCACAGTTGAATTTGAAGTGCTGCTTTCCAGCACCTTAATGATGGTAGAAGTGCTTAGAGCTGGGTGGGGATAATTCAGCTACATTAAAGGAAAATAATTTGTGTGCTTTTAGGTTTGATGTACTGTTTCCTAATCATATTAATTACTTGGAATTCTTAAGAGAAACTCAAAAGATTTGCACTGAATTCCTCTAATTACCTAATTGACTTTATTTACATATATTGTAGTGCATAAATTATATGCAAGTGCATCCGGTTCCTGAGAGGGAGAATATCTGTGTGGGTCTCATGTTTCTCCTGGCAGCTGCTGTGTGCTGCTACGTCATGACCAAAGAAATGATCCTGGAATCCTTCAAGTTGGATATCTTGGAATGGATAATAGGAAGGATTCAGGAGCATGAAGCTGCACCAGGTAGCGGGACAGGGGGAACTGAGGCAGGGACATGCAGATTAATTTCTGAGAAGCAATTAACTTTTCTAATTGCTGTTTCTGCAGTAAGCAGCTCTGACCTTAGCAGCAAACTGGTTCACCTTCCTCCTTTAGTTTCCTTGTGTGTGAAATAAATAGCAGTGCTCACCTGCCCTTCAGGTTTGTTCACCTCTGGGGGAAGCAGCAGCCTGGAGCGTGGCCGTTACCCAATTAGGAGCACTGAGGAGTGCAGGGGAGTATTTCAAGGAAAAAATAATCACTTGCTTGTGTGTAGTAGTGTTTTGGTTCACAAATATGGGCATCAAAGTAAACTTTACCTTTCTGTGCTGTTCCACCTTTTGGGTCTTGGCCTTTCCTTGCCAGGCACTTGGAACTGGCAGTTTGCATTGTTGTGGGACTGCCCAGAAATGTAATTGTATCTCACTGCACAGGAGGGGAAGGATCTCACTGAGACTCGGGCCTGGAGTGTTTTATGTTTCCGTTCCATGGGAGGAGCTAAGAACAGATTTCATGTTCTTAACTAAGCCTCTGGCCACCATCTTATTCTGTGTGGGTTTTTCCACAAAGGTCAGTGTTTTAACTGTGCCCTGAGTCAACAGAGGCCCAGTTCTCCTCTTGCAGCTCCTTTTTGGCTCAGATAAAGTGGTGCTGAATTCCAAGTTCACATTTATTTGTTCTCTTTCAGTGTGCAAGGAGCCCCCCTACAAGGTGGAGGAGTCTGGCTACGCTGGCTTCATTATGCCCATTGAAGTGCACTTCAAAAATAAGGTAGAATCTGATTTCTGGTCTTCTAATTGTTTTGAGCTGTGCCAGAGCCTGAAACTGCCTGACAGAAAGACTCTAAGTTATGTGACTGTTTTATGTGTGTGTTTTTTATTAGTCTAATAAATAGAATTTAACTGGGAGTTAGAAGCTCCTGCCAGACTTCAAAAGAAAGCTTTTGGCAGAAATGGAATTGCATAGAGAGGTGATACCAGGACAGTGGATGGCCCTGGAGATTCTGAGTAGAGATTGTATCACTTGTAACTTCTTCAGCATGGAGGATATTAAAGCAATTTAAAATATTTTACGTACATATGGAAGTAAATAAACATAAAACACTGATATTATAAAGATTTGTAAACACTGTGTAGATTGTCAATATATTAAAAAAAATATCTACTTTTGAATTTGCAAGCTTATTACATTTAACTGTATAGGTATGAAATTTGTCGAGGCCGAAGACAAACATTTGCATGTGTAGCACAAGTATTTAGAGCTGTGTTAAAGATATCCTTGTTCTAAACTCAGTGCTCTTCCAGAATGAAAACACTAAATATTTTAAGTCTTAAGATGCATTGCCAGCAAGTATATGAAAGTTAAAATTTGGGATTTATTGCTTGCTTTAAGTCTACCACAGAGGTCACATGCTGTAGGTTATGAAAACAGGGAATTGGGCACTTGTGTTCATATTACCTCAGTTTCAGTTAAATTGTTTTGTTAAACATGAATAATGGATGTTTCTGGGTTTGATTACTGCTTAAATAATAAAATAAAAACTAATGTTTTGCTTATGATCCCTAAGAGGGAACCGAGGTGAACTAAACTAGAAATGTTGAGCCACATCCCTGTGCTCTCCCACCCCCTCAGCTCTCCAAGCACAAGCCTTTACCCCAGGTGTGTTGACAGCAGACAGCCTAATTCTATTTAGCTTCCCATCCTCCTTTCCCTGTCCCTCCCACAAACATCTGCCTGCTGTTTCCTTCTGTCCCCACTCCAGCTCAGGATGCTCTCCTGGCAGTGTCATTTTGTGAATAATTAGCATTTTGGGTTGGGTTTTTGGCCTGCCACATTGCTCTGACCCCACTTTATGGGTCGGAGGAATAAGCCAGATAATGGGACTGAGCCACAGAAGACAGACTGCCCTCCTAAACCTGGGAATGTTTCGCCCACAAGTTGTTTTTTGGGTGGGTAGGGTAAGCCAAAAGGCTGGGAAGAGGAATGGCAGTCAGGCTGGGGGGGATGAATGTTGTTGATAATAGGAGGTTTTTTGGCAAACACTGAGAACTACGACTTGAGTGCAACAAAAACACCTCAACATCTTGAAAGTAGTTCTACTTCTGGTGGCTTTTCTGAGGTTTTAGATGGGAATCAGAAAATTCTCCATCTGCACTAAATGTTGGCTTAAGTCAGGGTCAAAATCCTTTACACGCCTGACCAAAAAATGTGAACTTCTCCACGCTGATTCCTTAGAAGTGGAACCTCTAATGCCTTGGAGGGGTGAACTGTGTTTGAGTTCCGCCTTTTCCTTTTATTTTCCCTTCCTTTCTTCACCCAGCCTTTCCCCACACTTCCCTTTTCCCTGCAGCTCTCCAATGGTTTGTCTTTCACAAATCCTCAGATCTCCCTCATTTCTGTGTCTTTTTGTAGGTGCTCGTGTTTGCTTTGACTGCCATCTGCATTCCTATGTTTTCTTTCTCCTCTGTCCCTCATATTCCCGTGTTCCTCTCGGAATATGGAGCTGGCAGCTTTTCTGACTAGAACTTGGTTTCACACCCACTGGGGTCATCACTCCTCATTGTTTCTCCACGCACGTGACTGCAGAGTTGTTCCCCAGCACTGAGTAGAGAGGTGGCTTTTATAAATAAGGGAAATAGGTGGGCTCTGTTCTCCCTGGAAACAATGGAAGGAGCTGTTAATTTAGGGGAAGGCTCTTTGTTTCTGACATTTTGGTCTTCAGAAACATGACAAATAAATAGGAGAACAGGTTGAGTTGCAGACTTGTTTTCAAATCTACAGATCTTCAAAATATTCATTTTTGCCCTGTTTTTTAGCTGCATGTTTTCTGGAGAAGTTCTTTTCCATTTTTAAGCTGATTAACAAATTGCTAATTAAGGAGTTTCAGGCAGCACCTCTCATTATTTAATTGGGGCAAGGGGTGGTTGAGGGAAAAGGTGACAGGTTCCATATTCAGCACATCACTGGAACAAAGACGTGTTCTCAGATTCAACCATGAGCTAACTCAGGATTGCAGGGAGCTCCGAAGCTGCTGCTGAGGGGGTGAGCAGGGCCAGGAGCCCAGGGAATGGCTGGAGCTGTGTCAGGGCTTGGCATGGAGCTTAGGGAAAGGTTCTTCCCCCCGAGGGTGCTGGGCACTGCCCAGGCTCCCCAGGGAACGCTCCCGGCCCCGAGGCTGCCAGAGCTCCAGGAGCGTTTGGACACCGCTCCCAGGGATGCCCAGGGTGGGGTTGTTGGGGTGTCTGTGCAGGGCCAGGGGCTGGATCAGTGATCCCTGAGGGTCCCTCCCAGCTCAGGATATTCTGGGATTCTGTGTGGAGAGCTGGGCTCCTCTATCCGTCAGTGCACAGTGATGATGCCATCTGGGAATTTTAAGAGCAATGATTATTTTCAGTAAGTGGAGTTGAAGGAAATGTAAGCAGTAAATACTTCTACAAAGGTAGAAATGCAAAGACTGGGATATAGTAAAAATTAAAAAGATAGGGGAAGAGGAGGAGGAGGAATGGCAAAGGTTTAGGATACAGCCTGTGTTCTCCTGAATTAAAGCATATGATGTTAAAACACCAAATAAATCAAAGTCTTCATTACTTCAAGACCATGTTTTCACTCTGATCTGTGTAAACCTGTTGACACTGGTGGGGATCAGCTGGTGTGTGTGCAGCAGATATTGTGAATTGATTACAGCATTTGGGACTCATCCTTGACTAATTCTCTTCAAGTAGATGTTATGGATTGATTCTGGGATTGGGGTGAAAAGGCTCTTTGGAGGTGACTGGGCAGGAGGAGTTGAATGGGTTTTGTGGCCATATGTTCCTCACATTCTGACACATTTTTGTTGATGTATGTCCTTGGCTGAAACCAGACTTGCAGAGGCTTTGGGATTTGTTTATCGATGCATGTTTAGCTTTGTGAAGGTGAGAAGAGAAAGGATTTAAAGAGGGAGTGAGCCGGTCTGTGGAGATTGATCTTTGCCATGGTTGGCTGAAATGTTTTTTTTTTCCACAGTTTAAGCCTCCTTTCTTAGCCATTTCCTTTCCCTGTTCCAATTTGTTACTGGGATGACAAATCCTTGCTGTCAGAGCCCGTGTGCTCTTTGCTTTGGCCAGAGAAACACCAACCTGTGCTCTGGGAAGGAACAGCTTTGCTAAGAATGGTTTTAATGAACTTCATCAGGGATTTTTTAAGCAGCCTGGCATAAAATTGCCCATTGACTCTTTGTGTTGGAGGACTCCGTTTTTGTTTTCATTGTTGTGTGTTTGGAGCAGCAGACTCGGTGCTCTTGGTGCCTTTTTGTCAGACAGGGAAGTGTCAGCAGCGTGTGAAAAAGGTGTAAGAGCCTGTTCTTATCACCTGTGAGCATTGCTGGCCTGTGTTTGTCCTTCCTGCGCTGCAATCCAGCTCCTCCATGAGTAGGTGCTTTCTCAGAGCTGGCATTTGAATTGCAGAATGTAAATTGTGAATTTTGCAGGGAGCCTGGGCAGTTCGGGGCTCTGAGCAGCCACAGGACTCGCAGTCTCCTTTAACACTGGCAGAGCCTTTGCTGCTGTAACTGGTCCTGAAAAACAAATGGCAGGGGCTCAGCAGGTTGATTGATAAAGCTTTTGAAAGTCGAGTTGGCTAATGACAGCAAATCATTTGGACTGGAAACGTTAGTGTGCTATTTTTGTTTTGAAATCCTTTGTGTTCCTGTAACGAGGGCTGCTGTGAGTGGCTTCTGGTGCTCGAATCGATACAAACCGGGTACAACAAATGCGTTGCTGTTTTTCTCCTGCTCTTCCCCTTCCCTCTCCCCCTCAATTTCAACAGTCTGGAGGCTTTTTTTCATTGTTGTCTCCAAATAAATCTCTTCTAGTGGTACACGTTGTAATCTGGAGGCTGTAATACAGGTCTGGCTTTGGTATTCATTCCCTGTGACATTTTTTGCATCCTAATCAAATTAGATCAATCCTCCCCACAAAGCTAAAGGTCTAGTAGATTTTCATGTTATTCTGATACAAGGCAGATGATATTAATGCAACATGGATAAGATGTTGTATTAAAGTCTCTTTTAAAGATGCTACCTCCTAATTTTAGTGCTAGAGATAAAAGCCTTCCAGGATTTACATAATGGATACATGGAACTTGGGCTTTTCCTATTAGTGAGAAGGAGATAAGCAAAGAAAGCAGAGAAATCCGTTTGATTTTTCCAGTGAGGTTCAAAAGAAAAATATGCATATTTTACCCCTTCTGCAACCTTTGTAGGTGTGTTAGAGAAAACAAATAGAGAAATATTGGAAAAGGGAAAAATTATTTGTGTATCAAAGTAGGAACTCAGTGGAGATGTTGTAGGTGGGCTGCACATATGGCAGGGGAGATGAAAGGAGATCAGTTACAACTGGTGTCAGGACTGTGCCATCAGGAAGGGATTGGCCTGGGAAATACTCCTAAGGAAGGTTGAAGAGCCTGTGTTAGCATGGGACATATGATTTTACTGAAATTGGCATTTGGGGCAGGATGTGCACGGGTTTGAGGGGAGGAGCAGCTTTAACCTGTTGGTGTTTACTCAGTGTTGCTGAAAGTTGAGGAAGGAGGAGTAAAACTTGTCCTTTTGTCTGCCCTTTAAGGGAAGCATTTTAGGTCTGTTCTGTACTATCTTCCTTCCCAAACCTGCAGCAATTCCTTTAGTCCTGCTGCTGCTGGCTGGTGAATCTTTTCTTTACCTTTTTCTGTCAGAAATTAGGATGGATTATCAATTTACCCATTCCTTTAGCTGAGCAGGGCCAAACCCCCTGGGCTGTGTGTGTTTGAGTAGCCATTCAGTGTGGCACATCCATAGGCACCTCGAGATGCTGAAAATACGCACAAATATTTTTATATATGTATTTCAGTATGTGACAAGGATGTGTTTGCAAAGACAGCAGCTTTATCAGCTATGCCAGCTTCATATCATGTATTTGTAAGAGTTAGTAGATTATTAAGTGCTTGTCTTGGAGTAGTGAGTAGATAAAGAGATATATTTACACTGATCTATGTTATTTATGCTCATGTATTTATTGTACTCGTCATATATATATATATATATATAAAAAATAAAAATATATTAGGAAAACCTAATTTTCAAACAAAGTAGTAAGCTTCTGATGGAGCAAAGTCCTAAATCTGATCATGAAGAATCTCCCAAAAGATAAGGATGGTTCATGGATTCCTGAGTGCAACATGACGCTGTTTATTTCAAAATCTGAATATTGGGCTATTCCCTTTCCAATGCCCTGTCTGGAAGCAGCTCCAGGACCAGTCAGACGGGTTGTACCAGCCTGGGAAGGGGTTTCATTTCTCCAGACGTTCCGGATAAATGCCTCTGTCAGGCTGGATCTATGGCAAAAGGGAAGTGGTGTTAGATGTTATAGTTATTGAATAACCATGAGCCTGCTTCCTTGGTGTGCTAGATTTTTGTAGATAATTTTGTTTTATGGCTTTCTAAAAGTGATTTATGAGCTTTATGCGCACGCTACCAGTGAAATTCTTTTGATTTGTGTTAAGTGGCAAAGGGCACACCCTGCCTTAAAAACAAGACAAGGAAATTTTAACAAAAGACTTTGAAAAATTCCTCCTCTTACGAAAAGTGCCAAAAGAACTTTAACCCATTACTTCAGAACTCAAAGGAAAAATAAAGCAGCTTCAGAGCTCGTAACAGCGCAGTGGCAGGCGGTGCAGACAGGAAGCAGTAAAAATAAAACCTAATGTACCCAGCTCAGGAGATTGGAGGTGGAATAGGGGGATTCACGGGATGAAGGCAAGTTTACAGCAGCTGCAAATAAAAGCCCTGGCTTTGTGGTGCTCGCTTGTAGTTTACTTCTCTGGCATCCTGGGATTTAAGGGGCAGATGCAAAGTGAGGTTCTGAGGTGCCTTGCTGAGACATCCCTGCACCAGCTTAACCATTTCATGGCCAAATGCACCACTGAATTTGAATCCGAACAATTCCTATCTGCCAGGTAGAAATGGACGTGATCCATCTTTTTAAAGGCTTTTCTTGGAAGCAGGGCCCTTTAGAAAATCTTATGGTCTTGGGAGTAGCAGAATAGCCACAGAAAGGGTCTTCCCTGATCAGTTTTAGTGATTGACATCAAGGAATATCAGAAGGTGGAATTATCCAAGAGCAAAGCCTGGATTGTTGTGTGTAGCTGCTGCTGAAGCAGGAGTACATGAAGGATGTTGTAGGATTGTCTGGACCAAAGTTTGTGGGGTGAGAAAGAACCTACACTGGGTTGCAGCTCCCGGCAGCAGGATGTGTGGATCCCAGCATATTATTGAGAGAGCCTTTGAAGTGTGGCACTGTGGATTCAGCCTGGCTTTCCATTTAAAGTTAGAGGATGGGTTGGTCTGGGTCAATTGAGGGAGATTTTCCTTGTGTTTCTCCCCCCCTTCTCCCCCTTGATGGTTGTTTGGGGGAAGAGCCTTTTAGGGAGGACCGGATGGGTTAAGCTTTGGAGTGGCCTGAGCTGTAATCATTAGCTGGGCAGTGAGGGCAGTAAAGGAAAGAATGTTTATTTGCAGCTTTTTGCTTTGAGACTTTTGTGGTGGTTCTTTTAGGAGTGCTGTAATCTCAACTATTCACTGGGGGGGCGGGGGGCTCCTTATGGCCTGGGGGATACAAAGGAGATTTTAATGATCAAGGCACTCTGCTGGGGCTCATTCCCAGGGCAGTTGTGATCTCTGAGCTGGAGGAATATCACATTAAAAAACTGCCTTAATTCTACAAAAATTCAACAGAGACATGATGAATATTTTGGTGCTTCTGAAGCTGTATTAAAAATGGGATACCCAAGGTCAGAGGGAAGGGGATCTCTTGCCTCTCTGCTGCTCGGAAAGCAAATGGGCAAATGACAAAGCAGAGCTGGTAATGGGATGGCAAAACAGCTCCTGACCAAAGCCTGCGCTTGCTGACAGAGCCAAGATTATTTACTCTGTTGTAAACCAGGGAAAGCATTTTAGAAGCCATTATTAGGCCACATTTGGATTTCTATTCATCCTTCATTTCAGTTTATTAGACTTTGAGGGACCCTGTGCAGCTGCTGTTTGAACTGCAGCGAGCGCACACGCAGAGCTCGCTAATGATTCTGTTAATGAGAACGGGCATGGAAAAGAGGCAAATGACAGGGCAGTGTATTTTGCAAGGATTTTTCTTTTTCCTCCCATCTATCTGTTTTAGTAGACTCCTTTCAGGAGCGTGTGGATTCTTCAGGACTTTCCCAAAAGAGGGTCTGAAGACCTGGTGTTGGCAGCACATTAATCTGAGACTCTTCTCTGTGTCTATTGATGCCTGCCCCTGTTTGGGGGTGAGGTTCCAAGACCTCGACTCCCAGTTGAGCTCAGGGTACTGATTTTGATGTAAACCAGGTGTAGCTACTACCCTTTGTATTATTAGAGGTGTAGTTTGTCCAAGGAATGGCCTCTGGAGCGAACAGCAGGAATCGGGGTGGTCTGAAGCCGTTTCAGCCTATTTTCAGCAAATCTAACGGCTGGGGCTGGGAGCCTGCAGTGCCTGTTCCCATCCAACAATGCCACTGCACCAGGAAATGGAGCTGCTGGATGGGAATTCTGGAAAAGACTGCTGTGCAGCTGCTCGGTGCTGCGCAGGGAATGAGGCATGTGGGATGCGTTCATGGAAATGCGCAGGGCGCTGCCGGCCTCGCCGGGCTTCCCAGCAGAGTCTCTCTTGCCACATTGAATTTCCAGCTTGGAAATGCAAAATGCAAGAAACACCAGGCAGTGTCCTGTCGGTATTTGTAATACACAAGAAGTGTATTTGCAATTTTGGGGGGTTGGGGGGGAAGAGGGGGATTTCTTCCATTCTGTGCCGCAAACGCAGCGGGTGGAACAGGAGCAGTGAGGCACAGATGATCCCCCCACCATGCATACAAACTCCGCATTGCTTGGGTGAAAGTGCCCTTGGAAAGTTCAAAAGCCTGGGATATCTTCCCATTCAGCCCCTGCAATATGCATATTGAAAAGGATTTTACAAACCAAGCCATCCTTTTCCCGTTGCGTTTAATCTTTTCTCAGTGCCCGCAGAGATCCTGGGAGTTCAGAAGTTGTTCCTTCTCTAAAAAAGGATTATGCTTTTCTTAATATCGATACTTAAGAGTTGCTTCCCAAAGGAGATAGGATCTGAATTTTGGTGAAAACAGAGTAGTGCATAAAGCTTGTGAATCTGCTTTTCTAGGGAGACTCGAACAGCTTTAAACAGACAATTTTCACTCAAAATCTGTGTCCACGCATTGCTTTTGCAGTGAGAAGCCTCATGCCTGAGTTCCTGATGAAAAATGTGAACTTCAAGCACAAATAGTTTAATTTCCAGCTCTCTGATCTCATGGTGAAAAACTCCATGAGTGCAACACTTAGTGGTTTATTTGGGATTTTCAGGAGTGACTGTTCGGATCCCCAGACTTACTGTGCTTGCCAAGCTTCTTCCTGTTTCCCAAAGCCTTTCTTGTTTTTAGGAGGAGCCCAAAAAGGTTTGTTTCACATATGACCTGTTCCTAAATCTGGAGGGGAATCCACCTGTGAACCACCTGCGTTGTGAGAAACTGACTTTCAACAACCCCACCAAGGAATTCAGGCGCAAACTCATCAGGGCTGGAGGGGTAAGTGCCCAATTTGGGATCCTAAAAGGAGTGAGCTCGTTTTGCTCTGAGGTTTCTTTAAGCCCAGCAGGCTTCAAGCAGTTTTCTTCATTCATTTAAAAGATGAGCCAGCCACTTTTGACTCGTGGTTATAGGGCTGCAGCACTTGTAGCAGAGCAAACCCACTGCTGCTGTGTGATTTGTGACACTTCATTTGTCAATTTAAATGTGAGCATTAATATCAAAGCACAAAACCCCTCTGGAAAGCGAGATCTGCTGTGGATGTTGCAGGCTGCAATTCCCTGTGACCTTCCTGGTGCCAGGAGCTGGGGCAGTGCAGAAAAGCTCAAGGAAAGAGAGAGGCTTCCAAACTATTCCTTATTAATTTTTTTTAGCTTAATAGTTAGTGCTTCCTGATCAATAAATGACCTCTAAACTTGGCATCAGCTACTTGTGGCTTAGACAATAAAAAATTAATGAAAAATTGGTCAATATAGGGTGAAAACAGCTGGTGGTGGTAGGGAAATAGATATTCTCTTGAAGGCCCAGTGAAGTATGGGTTGCTACAGTAGCTGAACTCTTCCATCTGGGAAGGTAATAAATAGTGATAGACTAAAGAATGATCCTCAAATAACTGCAGGATCTGGGCAAATCAGTCCAAGCCACAAAGTACAAGAAGATTTTAGTGAGCCAGAGGATGTCAAGGCAGGTTGGACGGGGCTTGGAGCAACCTGGGATAGTGGGAGGTGTCCCTGCCCATGGCAGGGGGTGGAATGAGATGAGCTTTGAGGTCCCTTCCAATCCAAATCACTCTGTGATTCCTGTTCCTCGGTGTGCCAGGGCTTTCCTATATTGGGCACAGAGAGGAAGGTGCTCATTTCAGCCCTAGGACGGCTGGAACATCATCTGCTCTCTAGGATTTTCACAGTATGTTATTTTAGTCCTTGTGTACCGAGGTGTTTCAGCTGTTAATCACTTTTGATGCCCTTTCTCTGGTGGCAGTTTTCCACAGAATTATCCTGACAGTGTAGGGGAGGTAAAAAGGGAATTGTTCCATGGAGCTCAGTGCTGGGTGTTAAGATTTTGTGAAGGGAGAGACCCAAGCCCTGGTTTTTTTTCCCTTTTTCCCCTGAAAGAGTGAATTCAGCTTCTCCTAAACTGAGAAAGTCTTGCTCATTCCTTCCAGATTTATCTCCCTACCCTTTTTCAGGGGAAGAGCATTTGCAGCAGAACACACAGTTCTTGTCCAGAGCTTTATTGCCTGCCTGTGCTCAGAATATTGGCATTCCCTTTGGGAAAGACACTCGATATTGCATTGCTGCCTTTCAGTTTTTGTAGGTTTAATAGTCTGTATTTGAGGAGTTGCCTTGAAACTGAGCATTCCATAGACAGTATCTTTTTATGGCCTTTAAGCAGGCAAGGAAAAAAACATTGAAAAGATGAATAATAGTGTGTTAATTGAGCAAGTGGCTTAACATAATCATGTGTTAATAGTTAATAGTCCGTGAGACTTTGCGCAGACATAATTTCCCTCCTCTTTATTCGCAGGTAATGGTGATGCCAGAAGGAGCAGAGACTGTTTCAAGGCCAAGTCCCGATTATCCGATGCTGCCCACGATACCTCTCTCTGCCTTCTCTGATCCCAAGAAGACCAAACCCTCCCATGGGTCAAAGGTCAGTGCAGCACACTTTTGGGTCAGTCCGAGGTGAGGGAGTCTTTCAGGCCAGGCTGCTGAGAGCTTGTTCAGCAGCTGTTCCTGGCTGCTGCTAATTCTGAACCTCCTTGTACTCTGCAGTTCAGTAGTTAATGGTCTGGAACTTCCCAGCCTTTAGGAGGCTTTTTTATGATCTGATAGACTTCTCTCCAGGGAAGTTTTGAAAAGAAAATTAAATGTGCAAGACTGGGAATTTTTGGCGAATTGCATCTTCCTTAAAGGTGGATGAAATCCTCTCTGGTTGTTCTGGTTGTGTCCTCGATGCTGAGGATGCATTCTGTGGCTCTCTCACTGTCTGCCATGCCCAGCTGTGCTCTGAGTCCCTGCATCTCCTGGCATGAAGGCTGAGTGGAAAGTCAGCCCTTCCTCTGTCCTCAGGGCAGTGCTGGAGAGAACATCAAATATGCTTCACTTGGTCAAACTGGTGCTTTCCAGATTCAGTGTTTGCATCCAGCAGTAGCCAGTTCCTGAGACTTCCAAAGAACCTCCAGTTGGGTTTTTTTTCCCCTTATGTACTGAAGGTATTTTTGTATAATCCTACATGGGAGAAACAATCCCCAAGCAATGTGTTTTGGAGCAGATTACATGCACTTTATCAGCCTGAACAGTCACAGGTATTAACAACAATTCATTTTCCAGTGTAATTCAATTCTGATAGCCGTGTTCTTCAGGGCTCTAAACACTCTGGCACTTCAGTTATGCCTTCTGATGTTATGAAACAGAGTGAAGATGACTTACCTGTTAGTGGCTGATTTAATTTTGGTCAGGAATTAAGCACTGGAAAACACAGGAGATGGCAGAGAAATAAAGGGCTCTGAGATGAGCTCTGGTGAAAATTGCCAGTTGCTAAAGAGACAACATTCTCCTGCTTCCCTTCCTCCAGGGTGCCCTCAGAGGTGCATCTGTGTTTGCATTCAGATTAAACCTGAATGAAACATCTGTCGATGTTTCTAGACCTTTGACAGACCCTGGAAAGGAACAGGACCATGTTTCATCCTTTCCTAAATGCTGAAGTGCCCACTGCCAGTTTGTGTCCACCAGCTTGAGGGAAGTGTGGATGTTTACCTGGGCATGTGGGGGTGGATTTCTGCATGGAACAAACGCTGCCATGTGATTTATGAGGATGTGTTTTATCATTCTGTGCAGAGCTGCAGTTTCATACCCAGCTTGCATGTTTCTGTTGCTGAATTTTAGGATGCAAACAAGGAAAGTAGCAAAGCATCCAAGCCACATAAAGTAACCAAGGAGCACAGGGAGAGGCCCAGGAAAGACTCTGAGAGCAAAAACTCCTCCAAAGACCTTGAGAGAGAGCAGAACAAGCCTTTGAAGGACTCCTCCAGAAAACCAACTGAGAACAAACTGCCTAAGGAGGAGAAGGCACCTCCAAAAGCTGCTTTCAAGGAACCAAAACTGGCCGTGAAGGAGACCAAACTGGAGAACACCTCTCCAAAGGGGGGGCCGCAGCCGGAGTTAAAGTCTTCCAGCAAGAGGCCCTCCAACGTGGAGTCACCAAAGCCTAGTGCCAAAAAACAAAAAAAGAGTAGCTCCAAAGGGGTAAAGAATATCCTGGGGACATCTCCCAGAACCTCATCTTCCTCATATCCAGAGAAGAAACAAACCAAGGAGAAGATGAATGCCAAAGTGGAAAAGGTAAAATCTGAGAGCGAGGCCAAGGAGATCAAAAAGCCCGTGGAAATGGAGGAGTCAAACTCAGAGGATGAAACTTCTTTCAAGTCAGAGGTGAGTAGGGATTTATCCTTTACCAGAATTTGGAAGGATGATGTTAAATCCCTGCCTGAAAAAGATGTTAAAAATAATCTCTCAGAGAAGATAGAGAAGCAGGTTGGTAAATGCTTAGGCTGGGTTGTATCTCAATGAAATTCTTCTCTGAAACTAATTAATATTAATTGTTCCTCCTGTGTGGTTTAGCTCCTGTTTCAGATACAAACTTCTAACGAGATTTATCTGCAGGCAGAGTTACCTAAAAGTCAGAGTTTAAGGTTATGGTCCCTCATTCATCCCTTGCAGTGACATCTACAGAGCTACAGGAGGTACAGAGACACTTTCTGCCTGCTTATGATAGCAATGTTTTTGAATGTGGTCTTATTTCAGAAAATAAGGAAATCATCTCAGTTTTGGTAATGAAAAAAAGGCAGTATTAAAATGTAAATAAAGCCCCTCTTCCTGCCGTGGCCTGTAAGAAATGTGCCATTGGCTGAAGCTCAAAATACAACCACATGCCACTAAATCTAAATAAGTTGTGTTGTGAAACGTAAAACAAATTATGTTCTTGTGCTGCTATTTTTAAAAGCTGTCTAAATATTTTTTTCCTTTTTACAACTGAGAACATTCCTCATCCTCTGTTTTCTAAAAAGTGTTTTTCAAAAGAAGGCAAAAAAAATGTAAGAAGGGACAGACAAATCCAAACTCTTGCTACTTTGCACTTGTATATTTGTTATAAAGAAGCCCTATATCTTGTAATAGGGTTTGCAGGATAATGTCATGGGAATTCTGGAACTGGTTCCTCCTGACCACTCTTAGAAAGATTTATTTTATTAAAATGAATTTTCTAGGGACAGTTTGTATTATGATTTAATCGGCATTGTGATACAGCAAATATTGATGTGTTTGTCAGGAAGGGTTTTTTTCTGCAGGATTCCCAGTAGAAGAATTGATGGGGGAAGTGTTAATTCCACTCTGCAGAGAAGTAACATCCCTGGAAGTGTCCAAAGCCAGGCTGAACAGAGCTTGGAGCCCCCTGGGACAGTGGAAGGTGCCCCTGCACATGGCAGGGGGTGACACAAAATGCTCTCTAAGTTCCCTTCCCACCCAAACCATTCTGGGATTTTATGACTTTCTTTCCCAGATGGATTAAATGTGCATGTTGGGCATTAAGAAGAGGCAGTTCCTCTCCCCTTTTAGCCTTTTACCCAAAGTGCAGCAGTGTGCAGCAAGCCCCACATCTCAATTCCAGACCCACAGCCCTCGCTGCAAACCCATGTCCTGTGCTGATCCCAGAGTGTCCTTTGCTGTCCCCGGGGTGTCCCCATCCCCGGGGTGTCCCCATCCCCGGGGTGTCCCCATCCCCGAGGTGTCCCCATCCCCAGGGTGTCCCCATCCCCGAGGTGTCCCCATCCCCAGGGTGTCCACTTCCCCGGGGTGTCCCCTTCCCCGGGGTGTCCCCATCCCCTCGCAGGCCCGGGCAGTGTGAGCTGATGGTGCTGCCAGGCTGTCCCTGAAGCCACAGCCCGTGGCACTGGGGCTCAGCATCTGCTGCAGCCTGTCCTGCCCCGTGTCCTCCGTGGCTGCAGCTCCTGTTGGGTGCTGGACAGCGGGGTCTGGGGAGGGCAGGGACACTTGGTGTGAGGGACAGGGGCGGTGGCAGCTGCCACTCTCACCGGCGGAGGTTCCTGTGGAGCCTGAACCCCACGGCACAGCTGCACGAAGCTCTGGCAGCAGCACCCAGGCTCTGGAGTTCCTTGTGCACCCTGGGGGGATCTCCCTGCTCCCAGCACTGCTGGTTGCTGCTCCAGGGTTTCTCCTGGCACAGCTGCGTGTGGAGCCGTGTGGGAGCCACATCACTAAAGTGAGGGAGCAGCTGGAGGTGGACCAGGGCCCGGAAACTCTTAAATCAGCTTTGCTGCTGTAGCCAGGGATTGTGCAACAGCTCCGGGGCTGCAGCTCCACAGTGGCTCCCTGCTGACATCTTTGCAGGCTGCTGTGGAGAGGAGCAGCCCTGCTCCCATTTGTGCTCCTGGCCTGCAAGCTCAGAGGGGAGACTCTCCAGAGGGATAAGGGACTTTCTTCGGCTATTTCAGCTCCTGCTGGAAGTTACTTGGCCTTTCTTTCTTTTTTTTACCTTTTTTTTTTTTTGCCTTCCCCCATCAAGTGCCGTTCCCTGTACTGGCCTCATGCTTGGCTGCCTCAGTGCTGACAAAAGGGAGAGCAGGGATGTGAGGCAGCGTTGCTTTTTGCCATTGTCGGCGTTGCTTTGGTCACATCCCGGTGACACTCACTGAGCACACGGAGCGTGTCCAGCTGCATCCGCCTCTGGCTGCAGGAGCTGATGGGGTTAATGGCAAAAGGAGAGATGAGTTATCTCCAACTTCTGCTGCTTGGGTCCTGTTAAGGCATTTTAAGGGAAGACCTGCAGATTACCAGGAATAAGGGATGTAGGATTGGAGCTGTGGGTCAGACACAAGAGCTGTGCTCCCTTAGCTTGAAAATAATTCGTAAAATCCCAGAAGGGTTTGGGTTGGAAGGGTCCTTAAATACCATTCAATTCCATCCCCTGCCATGGGCAGGGACACCTTCCACTGTCCCAGGGTGCTCCAAGCCCCTTGTCCAGCCTGGCCTTGGACACTTCCAGGGATCCAGGGGCAGCCACAGCTGCTCTGGACAACCTGTTGTCTCTGCTCTCCACTTCCATGTTGGAATTTCCCTAAACATCCAGGGCTGCTGCAATGTGCCAATAGATCTGATGTTGGAATTGTTAAATTAATTCTCCTTCACTCCTGAACCCTTCCCAAAGGTTGTAATACCATTTTTGACACGTTTTCCCCCTTTTTACAGTGGAATAAATGAAACTCCTGCCAATACTTCGGTGATGGTGTGGCCATCAGGACCAGGGCAGGGATTGTCCCTCTGTGCTGGGCACTGCTGAGACCACACCTCAGTGCTGTGTCCAGTTCTGGGCNAATTCCTTCATGGAAAGGGGGGTCCGGAATCAGAAGGGGCTGCCCGGGGAAGTTTGGAGTCCCTGTCCCTGGAGGTGTCCAAGGAAGGCCTAGATGTGGCACTCTGGAGTGAAAAATCCTGCTGCCACTTATCAATTGCCAAAGCTGCCAATGTGCCTCTTTGTGCCTGTCACAAGGTTTTTATAGTATTAACCCTTCCTTAAACAGACTTTATTTATCAGTGTGAATGTGTGATCCTTCCAGCATCAGGATTTGGCAGCAGTAGTAATAAGTGGATTCCTAGGAACGAAACAGTGAAACTGAAATGCTGATTTCCAGGGAATTACTTTTTAAAAGGCAAGATATTACAGTACTTTGAGAATCTTTAAACTAAAAGCTGCCTGAGTGCCAAATAAAACCATTTTCAGGGGATTTTAGGAGCTGTTTGGGGACAGAGGGATTTGCTGTGGCCTCTGCCGCCCTCTGGCGGTTCCCAAGGCTGTTACAGGTGATTGCTGTGCAGTATCGGATTTACGATTGAAATTTCCCAATCTCACCCAAATTTCCTTCCTGGATGCTGCTGTTACCAGTATCCATTTACTCTTTACTCACTCTTACTGCACAGGATACTCCTGGTACTTCTGCCGAGTGCTGACAGAGGAGTTGGGTCACCAGGGCTGAGCTGGTCTCTGTTATATTTTCACAATGAAGTGGAGCCAGTACAGTGGATTGCTCAAACTGGTGTAGAAACAACTGGGTTTAGGGGATAATAATAATTTAGAATTAATTTTGGAGTCATATGAGCTAGTTGGGAAAGACATCTCCATGTCTGTGAGGAAAGGGGTAGGGAACTGGGATTGTTCATTGGAGAAGAGAAGCTTTGGGGTGACCTCCAGTGCCTGAAGGAGCCTGCAGGAAGGAGAAACTGTTTATAAGGGATGGAGGGACAGGACAAGGGGGAATGGCCTCAGACTGACAGAGAGTGGGGTTAGATGGGATATTGGGAAGGAATTCTTGGCTATGAGGGTGGGGAGGCCCTGGCACAGGGTGCCCAGAGCAGCTGTGGATCCCTGGCAGTGTCCAAGGCCAGGCTGGACAGGGCTTGGAGCAACCTGGGAGAGTGGATTGGATTAAATAATCTTTAAGGTCCTTTCCTACCCAAACTACTCCATGACTCTGAGTCCATGATCAGTGATCAGTCTGAGGTTCAAGGGAACCTTGGTGGGTACAATAAATATACTTTTTAAGAGGGCTTGGATAGTTGTGGGTTCTGTGCTGGTCATCTGTCACACTTCAGAGTAAGGGGGTTCATATAAATGTTTTTCAGATGCTCCATATCATCATTTGGGGGGTTTGAACCTCGTGGTGGGAAGGGGTTTGCTGGAAGTCCTTGATGTTGCTCCCAGGAGTGCCGAGCTGCATCCTGCCAGACTTCCATAGATGTTGTTTTTATTCACCTCACATTTCGTTTGTTTCTGTAATCCCCAGAACTGCGTTCAGCGATGGGTGATGTTGTAGAGTGCTCAGATGCTCCTGTCTCACAGTGCTTTGTGCTCTGCTTTTCTGGATTAGAAAGATTAAGATTCTTTTTCTTTTGTTTCCCTTTTATGGGGGGTTAAGTCTGTCCAGTCCAGCCCTTCCAACTCCAGCTCCAGCTCCGACTCCAGCTCTGACTCTGATTTCGAGCCATCTCAGAACCACAGTCAAGGTGTGTTGCAAGAAATAGTTTGTTAAAACCTTCCTTGTGTAACCTTAAAAGGCTCAAGAGAATTAAATCTGCTTTTCCAGCACTATAATAATACAGTTTCTTGCATGCAGCCATGTGTTGGAGCTGTGATGCTTCAGCAAGAAAAGGCAATAATGTCGTAACATCATGAACAAGTATTTTTCTTCTCTTGGCAGCTAATTTATGAGTAGGGAATCCCTCTGGATTTGGTTCTTTCCCTTTTGGCTTTGGATTCTGCCTCGGTTTATAAATGTGTTGCTGCTGCCTGATCTGTAGAATCACCAGAACAATTCTCCTCCAATCTCATCTATGTTTTATTAAAAATTATAAATGTGCCATTCATCACTTTGCCAGTGTGTAACAGCTCCTTTCTCAGATCCCTCCACTGATAACCCAGAGAGGGAAACTCTGGCAACAGTGAGTGTTCCAACTGCAGCAAATGCTGTGCTGCTCCTGTCTCCAGTGACATTTAAATCAGCCCCACACACGTCAAAAATGTGTCCTTTTGTTCTCGTTTGGGAAGGGAGGGGAGGGAGTTGTAAAGTTTGTCAGCTCTGCTGTAGCTCTGAGCCTGGGGCAGGGTGTCCTTTCCCAGTCACATCTCACTGGCACTCAGGATGTGTCTCAGCTGAGATGCAGGGCTTGGGGTGGGATTGTGCTGGTCGTGTCCTGCTGCTGAATTCCCTTCTCCCGCGTGCCCCAGGCCCCCTGCGCTCCATGGTGGAGGATCTGCAGTCGGAGGAGTCGGATGACGACGACAGCTCCTCTGGAGAGGAGGCAGCAGTCAAAGCAAACCCCGTCAGCCGGGATTCCAGGTGGTAACAAATCCGGAACAGGGGCGTTGGGTTGGCTCTTGGCCCTCTGCATTTGGTGTTTTAGGGTGCTCTCCATTTGGAGGGAGGAATCAAAGGGCCGGGGCTCTGTGTGGGAGGGGAGGAAGGGCAGATGTGTGGGGTCACTCAGCACAGGGTGGGGACACAGAGCTGGTGACGCCTGGGTTGGCTGAGGAGCACGAAGAGGGGAAGGCACTGGGAGGTGCTGAGCTGAGCTGGCAGGTGTCACTGACTGAGCCCCTTCAGACAGTCACCTAATTGTGACCCTCAGATCCCTGCAGAGCTGCTGGGGTGTGACACCTTTCATCTGCAGAGATCGGGGACGTGTGGGGGATGGGCAGAGTGTGCTGCCCTGGCTGCCTGCGACTGACAGGGCTCAGGAGTCACTCTCTGCCCACCCTGTCTCAGCTGCTCCTCTCCTCTGGACTCAGTGACAGCTGTTTCCTGCTCCAGGCCCTGGAAGGAGTGGAACTCCATCCTTCTTCCCTCAGGAAATGCTGTTATAGCCCAAACCTGGAGTCTCAGTGAATTCTTGAACCCAAATGCTTGGCCCAGAGAGCAGCTGCAAATTGGAAATGCTGCTGGTGGATACCAAAACAAACAAATATCCATTATTGCACTTGTCATCATCCACTAAACAAGAATGGAGAGACTTTGAAGGGTATTTTTGTAGACCTTTAGGGGATAACCAGTTTTCAAGTTCATCACAGGTAGGATACCTCCATGTCTGTAGGGCCAAAAGGAGAAGGAGGATAAATAGGAAATCTCAGAGGTCACACCAGCAGCAGCACTGAATGCATTTTTTGCCTGTGGAGGTGTCAGGGAGCCTCTCATGCGGGTACTTGGTGACACTGGGAGGAATTCCTGAACTGAACAGTTGCTCTTGTGAAAATGAAGTGGTGCTTAGTTGTTCTAGGGGAATCCTGTATGCCAGAGTTGAGCTGCTGCCTGTGATGTGTCACCTCAGGCTCCCTGCCCTGCCTGCCCAGGGAGTGCCAGGTGACATCAGCTGGGAACAAAGGGATTCTTGGAATCTCCGGTGACCCATTCTCCCAGCCAGTGCAGTATCTATGATATAAAAGAGAATTTCACTCAGCTCTGTGGGGCTCAGCTGCTGAGTTTGCTGCTCCCTGGTGATGCTCATTCTCTGCTGGTGGATTTTCAGACTGAGCCTCAGTGACAGTGACAGTGACAACAGCGCCGACTCCTGCCCGCCCAGCCGGGAGCCGCCTCCTGGGCAGAAGCTGCCCCCAGCAAACAACAAGGTGTGAAATCCCCCCTTCCCACAGCTCTGCTTCCCCCCTCTCCTGGTTCCTGCCTTGGAAATTCTCACTTGCACCAAATTTTCCCTGTTCCTGTCCTCAGCAGACAGGGGATTCCTCCCTTTTCAGTGCTCTGCTGGGACACCCTCGTGTTTCCTGAGCTAATGTTGGTCCTGTTGTTGGTTTCTTTTCCCCTCAGGCATCTGGAAGGAAAAGCCCAGAGTCTTGTAACAAGCCAGAGAAGATCCTGAAGAAGGGAACGTATGACAAGGTGTGTCCTGTGGAGAGGGGTCTTCCATGAGGGCCTGGAGGGACAGGACACAGGGAATGGCTTCCCACTGCCAGGGGGCAGGGACAGATGGGATATCAGGAAGGAATTGTTCCCTGGGAGGGTGGTGGGGCCCTGGCACAGGGTGCCCAGAGCAGCTGTGGCTGCCCCTGGGTCCCTGGCAGTGCCCAAGGCCAGGCTGGACAAGGCTTGGGAGCACCCTGGGATGGTGGGGGGTGTTCCTGCCCATGGCAGGGGTGGAATGGGATGGGTTTTAGGGTCCTTCCAACCCAAACCACTCCAGGATGCTCTGATTGAGGAGCTGAGTGTCACAGAGCTGTTGAGCCTCACTGTGCACAAAACCACCTGAATCAGCCCAGCCTGTTCATTGTTCTGTCTCAGGAGGGTAAAAGCTTGAGTTTAACAAAAACCAGATGTTGAAAGGACAGGCTTTGGAGAGTGACACTGCAGAAATTGTGTACATTAAATAGCTGCAGCCCCAGGTGGTGTTCATAGGCAAAATGTTAAAATTGTTGTATTTGTTTGCCCTTTGTCTGAACCAATGGCCTGGTCACTGCTGCAGTGCTGGGGCACTTCATTAAAAGGCAGTTTCATCTGGTTTTGATCTTATAAATTAAAGATTATTTGCTGCTCTGCTTTTCAGGTTTAGTTGGAACCTTTGTTTGTTCAATGAAATTCCCTCCTTCCTTGCCTCCAAGGAGAGCGGAGCAGTGTCCACTCTGGGATTCACTGATTCTGTGAATCAGTTTTGCTGATCCAGACCTGTTGTTGGCTGCCTAATAAAAACTAAAATTAAAAAACCCCAAACCACTCTTCCCTAAGAACAATGAATGTGTTGAGCCTGTGAACAATCCTTCATTTCCTGTTGTGTAGGTAAAACTGCCTGGGAATACAGTGCACTCCAAGAATTTTTCCTTACCTAAATGCAAATCATTGCCCAGCAGATTGCTGGGGTGTTGGTCACTGATGCAGATGTTTTCAGGTAATTTGGGGTTAATTAGGAGAACCCACTGATGAGGTGCTCACACTGAGGGTCACCAAGGTGAACTTCACCTCACTGAGGTCCTTAAAGGTTCTGCCCAGTTCTTGGAGCTGGTTACTGGTGTGGGTGTCATTAAATAGAAAAAAATGGCCTTCAGAGCACTTGTATTTATGGCAACTCCTCTGTCCCCCAGTACTTGAGGAGGAGGAGGCAGTAAAACATTAGGGAAAAATTGGGAATGTCTGAAAGAGCCTCAAGTTCTTCTGATCCTCACTGGGGAAGTCCCTTTGGCAGCTTCAGACCCTCCACGTGTCCCTGTTTGTGTTCCAGGCCTACACGGATGAGCTGGTGGAGCTCCACAGGCGGCTCATGGCCCTCCGGGAGCGCAACGTGCTCCAGCAGGTACAGACCCTGCCCCTGCTGTCCCCGGGGCCTGGGGGGCCAGAAGGGGGCTCAGGCAGGCCCTTCCAGAGAGCCTCTGCTTTGCTCTGAGAGCAAAAATATGGAAAAGAAAATAAAATCAGCTGTGCATGTGATGTTTTTGTTGGAAATGGTGCAGGAGTGTGGTGTGGGCATCTTCCCTCTGCCATCCTGGCAGCAGTCCCAAGGCTGGGATCTCCTGGTCTGGCTGACAGCTTCTTCCTAGGGACAGGGGCTGAGCTCTGCTCTGGGACAGGGACAGGAGCCCAGGGAACGGCTGGAGCTGTGCCAGGGCTTGGCATGGAGCTCAGGGAAAGGTTCTTGCCCCCGAGGGTGCTGGGCACTGCCCAGGCTCCCCAGGGAATGCTCCCGGCCCCGAGGCTGCCAGAGCTCCAGGAGCGTTTGGACACTGCTCCCAGGGATGCCCAGGGTGGGGTTGTTGGGGTGTCTGTGCAGGGCCAGGGGCTGGACTGATGATCCCTGAGGGTCCCTTCCAGCTCAGGGGATTCTGTTATTTTGTGATTAAAAGGACAGAAATGTGCCCACATCACTGTCCAGACTGAGCTAGTCAGGCAGGCAGGAGGAGCTGGTTTCCTTTTTTGGGGAGAGCATTCCCTTCCATTGTGAGCCTCTCCAAGGCTGTTCCAAAGGGGTGGGAAGGGCCTGGATGGGCTCTGAGAGCCCGCTGCCCTCTGTGCTGTACTGATGTCCATCCCCTCTCTCCAGATCGTGAATCTCATTGAGGAAACCGGGCATTTCAACGTCACCAACACAACCTTTGACTTTGACCTCTTCTCCCTGGATGAGACGACCGTCCGCAAGCTGCAGAGCTACCTGGAGGCCGTGGCCACATGACGCTGGGCCTGGGAAGCTGGCTCTGCTCTTCGACCAGAGATCCCCTCCGTTGGTACAGGAAACCACCCCATGGAACTAGGCCTTCTTATCCTCCTGCCTCACCCGAAGAAGCACTGCCTTAGAGAACAGCCATGCTCTAGGAATGCTCAGCCAGCTGCACTTTTCTTGTAGGCTTCAAACCAGCGCCCGCCTCGCTGAGTCTGTCCCCCCCGGCTTCGTGGGCCAGGCCTCGAGCAGAGCAGGCGTGCTGCACTTAGGCTGCACAGCGCGACCTTTTCGGTTTCCCTTCGAGCAACTGTGTTTCAAGAGCACATTTTCCAGGCGTCTCTGAGCTCTGAAGAGGCGTGGATGCCGTTCCCTTCCCCCGGAGCTCGGGACCAGCCTGCGGAGAGCTCCGGAGCCCAGAGCCCTCCCGCTCTGCCCCGCGCCGCGTGGCTCACATTGACAGAGACTGGGGACACAGGAGGCTCCCCGGGGTCCTGCTGGTCTGCTGCAGAGGAGAGGGGCTGGATTCCAGCTCATTCCAGCTGGGATCACCCACCAGCTCGGTGACCTAGCTCCCGGTGGGGACAGGACCCTCAGCTCCCTGCAGGGATGCTCTGTACTCGGTGAGGAGGCCTCTGGAACCTGCTGTCTCCTGCTGGGGTTTGGAGATGTCTTGTTTGTTGATCTGAGCTCCTAAACAAAGTCCCACTCCTTTCAGTCTGCTTTAACTGTAATAGGACTCCAAAACTGTAAGCTGTATATTTTATATATATATATTATATATATGTATGTACTGTATGTATAAGAAGGGCCTAGTTGGGTCTTATGATCTTAAGGGTGTGTTTTTCTGTTGTTTTTTTATGGCTCTGGCAGGGGAAGGCGCTTAATAAGATTTGACTCATTTGTTCAATGCCTCTTGTGGACACTTTGTAGTGTAAGGAAGCTGGACAGCAACCTCCAGGCATCCCGTGCTCCAGAAGGGGCTCACCCGTCGTCTTTCCATTTGTCAGTGTTTGATAACTTTGCCAAAACATGTGATTGGTTTTGTTCTGTGTTCTCAAAGAGGAATCTCCTTACAGTGGCCCCTATAGTAGTGGCTGTACTTTGGGAAAACCAAAACAAGGGAGAACTTAAATCTTTGGGAGATGCTGATGTAAAACACGAAGTGGAGTCGGGTTTGTTCCCTCCTCCCTCTCCCGCCCCGCTGCCTGTGCAGGGAAAGGCAGGAAACACAAACACTAATGCAGCCCCTCCCTGGATTTCTAGTTAAACTAGTATTGACCTCCAAGTGGTGTCCAGGCGGGCGTGGGGAAATCCCAGCGCCCTCCTCAAAGCTGTGTTACACTCCTGGTCCCTAAATTCAGTATTTTCCCAGGAATTGCTCGTTTTTCCGAGGGCTGGGGGAAGCTTTTGCCAAATGTCCGTGGGGCACAGGCGGTGTGGGAGCAGCGGTGCTGGGGAGCCCCTCTGCTCTGGGAGGGTTGCACCGCTCCAGGTTTGCTGTCCCTTGTTTTGGGTTCCCCCTTTCTTTATCATGGAAATGTTGCAACTAATCAACTGAAGTGGCAATATGATGATAAGCTTGTTTGAGTTGGGTCATGTTGACCCGATTCCCATTAATTTTGTCCTTGTACCACCTTTCATGTGTCGTGTGTGTGTGTATATATATATATATATGTGTGTGTATATATATATATATATATGGAAGTTCAGGCTCATGCCAGGTGCAAACCCTGTCACGCCAGTGATCTCAGCTCTTTTCTTTCTTGCTGGACGATGCCAGGGCTGCAGAGAAAGGCCAGAGAAGGTGGAGGGGAGTGGGCAGAGGAGGAGGTGGCAGCAGGACACCCACGGAGGAGGCTGGAGGTCACAGCCCCTGGGTGGGCACTGCGAGCTCCTCGTGTCTCCGTGGGGCTGTGCCAGGGGGAGGCAGCTCTGTGCCCACTCTGGCACCCCCACACTGGGTGGGGTTGGTGACACTGTCCTGTCCCCAGAGCAGTGGGGTGGCCAGGCTGAGCCCCAGCTCTCCTGAGGTCTTTGCTGCCCTCTCTGCCCTGGTCACTCCTCCCACAGCTCCGGTCCCAGCACTTCCAGACTGTCCCCAGCCTGCAGGGCTGCCCCTCGAGGGACTGGAGGTGCCACCTCCCTCGTGCCCCTTCTCCTGTCGGCGTCCCCCTGGTCACAGCTCCCAGCCAGTCCCAGGAGTTCCTGAGCCTGGCTGGCAGCACCGTGGCCGTGGCATCGTCCTGTCCTGGAAGTGACTTTGTTGGTGAATTCTGCTGAGCATTGATAGGGATTTGGTTTGGTTTTTATAAGAAGTATTTTACACATGAATTTTTTTAGACTGTTTATAATCCCCCTGAGAACCCGAGGTAGGATTGTTCCCCAGCAATAGTTCCTCTCCATTGTGTGCACATGCTGATTTGTTACTAAAAGGTTTTTGCAAGTACTTAGTTGTTCTACAGAGTTGATGTTTTTTGGGGTATGTGGTAGCGTTGGGGAGCACAGGAGGAATGACTCTGCAAACAAAGAATGGTCACATTTGGGCCTCATCTTGTGTCCCCTTGGAGTTCCCTGTGTAGATCCCCTCTAGGCTGGCTGAACGCTGTTCTGAACATGCCGTGTACAGGTTTTTGTGGATAAAGTGTTTGTTCTTGTGTCACTCTTGAGAGCATGGATGGATTATTGTACTCTAGGAAGGAGGGGGCAGTGCTGCTGTGGGCATTGCTTCAGGTCCTCGAGGATGTGTAGTAGCTTGCATTGTTAAAAAAAGGAAGAAAAAAAAAAAAAGAATCCAAAATTGACTTGTAGCCATAATGGTTTTTCCAAGGAAAATGGACAGGACTCTGTTACTTTTCCGTGTCCTTCGTGGTGGTGCTGCTGGCACAGACAGGTGCTGGGCAGCCCCGGGGCTTCCCAAGCTGAGTTGGAACCGTGTTGGAGGTGGGATCAGGGCTCGGCTCCTCCGTCCTTGGCTCGGATCAGAGGCCAGGGAGGGGTCGGGAGCGTTTTCCTGGGTCCTGGTCTGCGATGTGTTGAGCCTTGAGGCTTTGATTACTGACATGTATTATTAAAAAAGTTTTAAAAAAAGAGGAGAGGAAGGCTGGCTGGCTGCAAAGCCCGGCTGAGGCGTTTGGGCCACGGAGGGAGCGAGGCTGGCTGAGGTCAGGCTGAATCCATGGAAGTGCAATGACTCTGCCACCCGTGGGATCGTGGGGTGCGGTGGGAGCATCAGAACCAGCCAAGCAATTGATGCAACAATCCAGAAGCAGTTTCTTTTGTCAGATCTTGGAAGGTGTTTGATGGTGAGAGAGGTTTAAACGTCCCTTACGGAGGGGCCTCTCCTCGAGCAGAGCCCGGAGCGGCTCCGGCTCTGCCGATTTCCTCTGGGGATGTGCTGGAGCCGGCTCTGCTCGGATGAGGCTCCTCCCTGCTCGCCCGGGTGCACCTGGGCCCGGTGTCCATTCGTGCTCAAAGGACCCAAATCGGTGTTGCTTTCCTGGGGCGCGGAATAGCCATCAAAAAACTGACAAGATGAGTTTGCACTCCTAAAGAAAAATGTAAGTACTTCAACTTCTAGAGAATTTTTAATTGTATTTCTGCCTAGAGCCGAGGTATTAAATACCTCAGCACCTGAGGATTTTAAAAGTTGTGTTGGGAGAAAGTTCTTCACTCAGCTGGAAGAAATGCAGCTGAGCCAAGACTAACTGCAAGATTAAAAAAAAAAACCCACAAAAAAACTCATGTTTGTAATACGTTACAGGATTGTTTGTCCTGAATTTTAAACTTTTTGTTAAATTTGTGGAACTATGGAGGAATTTTCTAGAAAAAGTGAAATAAAGTAAGATGGAAAAGTAAAACTTGGAAGTGTTTTTCGGTTGTTGTGTTGTTTCTCCAGGGATGGCACCGTGGCTTTCCCAAAACCTCTCCTGGGGGCACAGGTTTCCCATGGGGAGCAGTGGGGCTGGGAACAGTGTGGGGCCTGGGAGGGGAAAAAGCCAAGGAAAAAGGGAATTGTTTTAAGCATGGGATGGCTCCAGCGTCCCCAAATCCAGCAGAGCTTTGTCTGCTCAGGTGAGGGGTCCCTGCCCTGGGGGGAGCCGGAGCAGGGCTGGGCCTGGGGCAGCTCCCCTGGGATGTGAGGGGGTCCCCACTGCTGGTGCCAGACCTTGGCACAGGGACAGAGCCCTGGCACAGGGACAGTCCCTGGCACGGGCAGTGCTCAGCACGGGTTAAGGGGGGGACTGTCCAGCCCCTGCCCCTGAGGGAGTGTCCGTGCCCATGGGTGCCCATGGATGCCCAGGGAGCAGCTCCAGCCCCGGGACCACCCCAGGCCCAGCTCTCCCTGCCTGAGGCAAACCCACCCCAGCCCCGTGCCCAGGAAGGAGAGAGAGTTAAGAGACACACACGGAGGAGTTTATTACACATTCCTCTGCAAACACTTGGACACAGCAACTCCAGACAGCTCAGCACACGCTGGCACAGGATGAGCAGCAGTTCCAGGAGTGCATTCCCACCCTCCCAGCGGGCACTGGAATTTCACTGACCCAAAGCAGAGACAGTTTTAGGGTTAATGCACCCTGAGCCCAGCCCAGCCCCACTGTGAACCCAGCACTGAGCTGCTCCCACCTGCCCCCACCTCCTCCTTTCCCAGGGAAATGGTGCTGGGAATCAGAGCAGGGCTGCTCTGCCTGTGTGCAGGGAAAGATTTCTGGTTTGAAATGAGCCTTGTACAGGCAAACCTTCATGTGCTGGGATTGGAGAGCCTGGAATAAACCCTGCAGAACCATTAGCAGAGAGCAGCAGGAGCTCCTGGGTCCAGGTGCTTCCCTCCAGCTTTCAGGTGGGTAATTGTGTCCTCCAGTCACTGAATCCACCGTGAAGGAGCTTCACAGCCCGGGGCTGGTTGATCACAGACCCTCAGGAGAACCAGCCTGGGCTCCCAGCACCATCTCCTGTCCCCAAGCACAGGTACAGAGCCTCAGCCCACCCCCCTCCACTCCAGAGTTCCCCACTTGAGACACTACAACATTTCGGGATTGTAAGACACAGACAGATTTCACACATTGTACACAGCCTTATAAATAATCCCTGGAGTAAATCACTTCCCAGAATACCAGCCATGGATACAACTTCAACAATACAATTTATGGCTTCATTATAACTCAAAGAAGGTAAAACAAACTCAAAATATTGCACAGACAAACCCAGTTCATGTGAGGTTCCACCTCCACTGCTGTGTGTAGTCACACAGCGTTTGTCATCTCTGACAGGAATAGTTTGTGGGAAAGGAGATGTAAAATTGTATGGATGCCATCAGCATGCAGGGAAACGTGCAGCAGGGAGTGAGGACACTGCTGGGAAATGAAATCTGCCTTTCTCCCTCAGCAGGAAAAGTGCAGCTCCTGATTGGCAGCTCCTGTTTTACATTCATCTCAGGAAAAGAAAACTTTGGTTAGAACGTAACATGTCACGTGGATTTAAGGTAAACATTGGATTGCCCTTATAAAAATGGAAATAAAAAATACAAAGTTGAGATATTTGGGATATCTCAGCACGGGACACAAGACAGGGGAGAACATGGGCAGGACCAGGCTCACCACACCGCAGGGCCAGGACACGACAGCGAAGTGACGCCGAGGGGCTGCCTGAGGGCTGAGCCTCTTTATTTCAACAGGATCCAGGGAATCCTTCCAGGGCAGCTGGAAACGTCCTCGGGAATGGTTTCAGTCCAGGGCTCTACGGCCGAGTCGAGGGCTCCCCCGAGGGGGTTTCGACGTCCGTGTAAAACTGAGCAATTTGGTCCTGGTATTTCTGAGCCACCACCGGCCTCTTCAGCTTCATGGTGGGGCCTGTGGGGAACCAGCACTGGGGTTAACAGGGAGGGAACCACTGGGAGCACCCACCTGGCCTGGGGTGAAGCAGGGCTGGAGGGGAGAGGCAGAACACGGGAACAGTGACCAGTTCTAAACTTCTCTCTGGGTTTAATAGAATCTCCCTCCCTCCCCTGTGAGCAGAAGCAGCACAGCAGCACCCCGAGGGTGCTGGGCACTGCCCAGGCTCCCCAGGGAATGCTCCCGGCCCCGAGGCTGCCAGAGCTCCAGGAGCGTTTGGGCACCGCTCCCAGGGATGCCCAGGGTGGGGCTGTTGGGGTGTCTGTGCAGGGCCAGGGGCTGGATTTGATCCCTGAGGGTCCCTTCCAGCTCAGGATATCCCATGAGTGCAAGAGGCGTCCCAGCACAAGGATAAGTGCTGCTCCCCCCGGTGCTGCTGGGCAGAAGTGGGAACTCACCCCCAGTTCACCCCAAACTGCCACATGGAAAAGCCCCAGTGAGGACAGGCCGGGGGCAGCTCAGTGCATTGGGGGGCCTGGTTGTGTTGGTGTTCAACAGCCAGGGAAGGGGCACGGGGTGTCCCCAGACACCTCCCCCACCACTCACCAAGCTCTCCACCAAAGAGGGAGAAGTCCTTCTCCAGCAGGACCCACTTCTGGACTTTCTGGGCATTGGACACAGCTCCCTCGTTGACAGCAGAGATCCCTTTCTGGATGGCGGCGTAGACGGCCTTGTCTCTGCTGCTGATGATTTCCGAGACCTTGGTGGCCTTGCTGCCCAGCTTCTGACAGAATTCCAGAGCTTCTGCAGTGAGGTCATCTCCGGGCTCGCCCGTTTCTGCGTCCACAACGCACTGCAGGCCAGGCAGAACAGGCAGCTGTGCATTGCTGAGCACCTGGGGCCCTCTGCTCTGAGGAGCCTCCTGCCCCCCTGGGATGGTTCCTGGGCTCCCTTCCCCACCCTGCTCCAACCCCTGGCTGCCAATGCAAACTTGGGACAAAACACAATAAACCCCCTCAGATCTCTGCCTGCTCAGGAGCCACCTCGGGGCCAAGGAGTGAGCAGGGTACAGAGCTCGTCTGCCAAATTCCTCCTGGGCTATCCAGAATTAATCACTTTTTCCAGAGCTTTTCTGGAGCACAGTTTACTTCCCTACACTGTGCAGCAGCAGTCTTGGAAGCCACACACAGCACTCGACCATGACAAGCACAGCAGGGCCACCTCCAGGGCCACCTCCAGGGCCACCTCCAGGGCCACCTCCAGGGCCACCTCCAGGGCCAGGTCTCCTGCCCCAGGCCAAGGCTGTTGGCCTCAGTCTCTCTAAGGAGCAATCCCCACCCTGACAGCCAGCACAGGCCACCACGGATGTGTCCTGGTGGAGTTCAAAGCCAGAGTCTGACAAAGAAATCCCTGACAGCTTTTTACCTCCCAGTCTCTCTGGGAGAGGCTGAAACAGGGGAGGGGAGCTGAAGGGTTTCCTTTTCCAGCCTCACTTTTGGGTCTTTTCCTTCTGTTTCTTCCTGCCCTGTGTGGCACAGAAAAAGCTGCCCTGAACAACAGCAGGGCCTGATGGTCTGAGCAAGTGACAACTCTGTGCTTTCAGCTGCTCTTTGCAGCTCAGCTACAGCAAATTGTGCTCCGGGCTCCTGGCTCCACAAGACACTAAAAAATGTGTAAAAACTCCCCTCCTCCCTGGAATTAATGAGATTCAGCAGCACAGGTGGTGGATTCCCATCCTGTTTTCCATTACCTTTAGTGTCAGAAGCATAGCAAGGAATTTGGCTTTGTCTCCAACCAGCATGGCGTTGCTGATGATGGGAACAGCATTCTTGACAGCATCCTCGATTGGAACAGGAGGAATGTTCTCACCTCCTGCAGTGATGATGAGCTCTGGAAAACAATCAAATCCTGATTAATGCTTGGAACTTCTCCCCTTCCCACAATCTGAAACGACTCCACAGCTCCTTCGTGTCTGCTGATCAAACAGTGAGTCTGTCAGCAGAGCTGGAGAAGGCAGCACAGCAGGACGGGGAAAGTGCTGGAGTCACCACCCCTGGAAGTCTCCAAAAATGTGTGGATGTGGCACTTGGGGACGTGGTTTAGTGGTGGCCTTGGCAGTGCTGGACTCAATGATCTTGTAGGGCTTTTCCAGCCTCAGTGCTGATCCCATGGCTCCAGCCAGGCCCGGAGAGAGGAGCAGGAGCTGTGCACACACAGCCCTGCCAGAGCTGCCAGGGTGCTCCGGGCGTGTTTGCAGCCTGGCAGTGCAGGCTGAGCCCCTTGGCACCTTGGCACAGACCCCTGGGGCTCTAAGGCACCTAAGTTGGCACCCAAATTGTCATAAATTGAAGTGAAAGATTTGCTGGGGCAGTGCTGGAGGTTCCCATGTGCTGCAGAGCAGAGGGGAGCCCCCCTTCCCAGTTATCTCCTGTTCCTCAGAGCAGCCCTCACGTGAGGGCCTCTCTCTTTCTGAGGGCTGAGGTCTTGAGTGACATTGGCTTTGTCTGGGGTTGCTCAAATTGCTGTCCCAAGAGCCACATTGCTACAAGGCACTTGCACAACAGAGCTGAGCTGCTGTTTTCCTTGGAGGGCACCCAGCAAAGCTCCTGAAACTGAGGGAGCTGCTGGTAAAACAAGCCCACAAAGCATTAACTCTGCTGGTGCTGAAATCAGAGGGCTTCTCCCTCACTCTGCAAACACACCCTGGGCTCCAGAGGCCACCCCTGTCCTCCCACCACACCCTGCAGCCACATTCACATGGAAACTCCAGGAGGAGGAGGATTTAAATCTTCTTCTGTGCAAGTCACAACCACCCAAACAGCAGAGCCTCCCCTGCACCAGGGGAGGTTTAAGTTGGATATTGGGAAAAAATTCTTCACTGTTCAGCATTGGAACAGGCTGCCCAGGGCAGTGGTGGAGTCACCATCCCTGGAGGGATTTAAAAGATATGACAACTGAGGACGTGGCTTAGTGGTGGCCTTGGCAGTGCTGAGGGAGCAGTTGGGCTCCATGAGGCCTTTCCCAACATTAACAACTCCGATTCCACAGTGCTGCACAACACCAAGGTAAAGTCAGGGCATGTGTTACCTTTAATTCTGCCTGTGATGAAGAGGAATCCATCCTTGTCGTGCTTGCCCAGGTCCCCTGAGTGCAGCCAGCCATCCTCATCGATGGCCTCTTTGGTTTTGTCCTCCATGTTCAGGTAGCCCATGAAGATGTGCCTTCCTGAGAAGCAGATCTCCCCAATGCCATCCCTGTCGGGTTTATGGATCAGGGTGTGGCAGCCCGTCAGCTCCTTCCCACAGCTGAAAGACAGCACAGACCAGGGATTAATTTATTTTAAACTGAATTCAAGCAGAGGTTACAGCAGCACCTCTCAAGCTGAAGGGTTTGAACAAAGCCTGGCAGTTGTTTAGCACAACAGCTTCAGCAAAGAGCTTCAAAGGCATCATCTGCTCATGGAAGGGCAGCTGCAGAGTTGGTACTGCAGAGATCAGTGCTCCCACACCTGCTGGTTTGCACTCATTGTTCTCAACACCTGAGCTTTGAAAGAGCAGATTTATGTCCTTGGCAGGAAACTTCCACTGTGCAGACTGAACAAGCCATCCAAAGACACCCTGCACCCTTCAGTCATTTGCCATTAAAGTGAAGGGTGGGTTGGAGTTACCAATTCTTCCTTCGTCCCACCAGCCCCTCACTTCTTCCACAGCTCCTACAGAACCCAACCAAGGTAAATTTATGTATCCCTGCTGCTGCTGCCCTCGGCAGATCTCTTCACCTGTGATGTGGCTCCCCAGTGGCCTTTTAGTGGCAGCAAGGCTCTGGGGGTGAGCTGCACCAGGAGAGAGGGACGTGCCAGAGGCAGAACCCACCACTCCCTCTGCTCCCGGGAAGGCGCTCACCTGCCCAGCTTGAAGGCGTGAGGTAGGGAGATGGTGTGAGGCCCAGAGCTCTCGCTCATCCCATACAGCTCCAGCACGGGAATGTTCAGGCTCAGGAAGAACTCCAGGGTGTCTCTGGTGATGGGAGCAGCCCCCGAGTAGCACTTGTGGCAGCGGTCCAGCCCGACGGCCTTGCGCACCTTCCTGTACACCAACTGCCGGGCCAGGCGGAAATTCACCGGCACCTCGGAGCAGCTGCGGGAGGGAAACGGGCACACGTGGAACCTCTCCCCCTTCCTCCTTTCATCTTCATCCTACTTTGGTTTATTCAATAAAATAATGGATTATTTCCCCCCTCCAGCCCTTGCTGCTCACCCTTGGGTCCGAGCACCACTGGCCTGTCACATGGGATATAATCCTGGATGAAATATAATCCCTGGATGGAATATTATCCCTGATCTGACAGGGGAGTTCTCCTGAAACTCATCAGCATCCCTGAAATGTAGCTCATAATTACCCATTCATCCTCTTCAGGTTGGTCTGCAGCCCCACTTCCTTGGCCCACGATGCCACTTTCCTTCGGAGCGCTGAGGATTTCATGCCCACAGATTTCATTTTCTCTTCCATTTTTTCCCAGACACGAGGAACTCCCAGAAAAGCAGTTGGCCTCACTTCCCGCAGGGTCTCCACCAAGCTGCCCTGAGAGAAGCAGGATTTAATGCAGTTTTTAGAAGTGATTCACTGCAGACTTCAGGCCAGCACTGGTCACCAGCAAAAACTTGGGACTCTGCCACCAGTTTTGAGGAACTGTTTGTTTTTCTGCAGTGCCACCAAGAGAAGAGAACCCCTGGGGCATTGCAGTGGGAATTGAGAAGGGAGCAAGGGTCGATGCTTTCAGTGCCAGCACTGACAAAAGAATCCTTTACTCAGGACTCAGATTTAGCTGGGGCCATTGTGCAATGTGGGCAGAGCAAACACAAAGCTGTTGCTCAACCAGTTCTCGGTGTGGGAGCAGGTATCAGGTGAGAACTCAGCAGCCCCCAGTTGTGAAGTGCTGGGTCAGCTTCTCCCAGTTTGTAATTGAGTCAAAAGGTGAAGCTCAGAGGGGCTCCACTCAAACCAACAGGAGCAGTTGGTCAGTGGGCAAAGTAAACCAAGTTAGCAAAGCTGACAGAACCACGAGATAACACAGCCTTGTTTTTAAGCATCCACCCCAGCTCAAGCAGGTGGATGGGTGTAAGTTTATTATCTTATTTTTTTTTACCTTCAATGCATCTGGTTGGGCAAAGTAAACTTGCACTCCAAAGGTCATGGCTGACCAAATATCAGACATTTGTGCAGCGATGTGGCTGAGGGGCAGGTAACTGACCACCTGCTCCTGCCTGTCCTGGGCATCGCTCAGCATGATGAAGCGTCCGGCCGCCGCCGCCGTCCACGTCAGCTGCAACAGGGACCCACAGGGGCTTCAGAGCAGGGACAGCACGGAACACACAGGCACAACACAGCTACAGCATCCTGGGATCTCACCAGCAGGGCTTGGCTCGTTCAGCTGGAGCAGAGGAGACTGAGGGGAGGCTCCTCGGGGGCTGCAGCTCCTCCCGAGGGGAGGCGGGGGGGCAGGGGCTGAGCTCTGCTCTGGGACAGGGCCAGGAGCCCAGGGAACGGCTGGAGCTGTGTCAGGGCTTGGCCTGGAGCTCAGGGAAAGGTTCTTGCCCCCGAGGGTGCTGGGCACTGCCCAGGCTCCCCAGGGAATGCTCCCGGCCCCGAGGCTGCCAGAGCTCCAGGAGCGTTTGGACACCGCTCCCAGGGATGCCCAGGGTGGGATTGTTGAGGTGTCTGGGCAGGGCCAGGGGCTGGACTGATGATCCCTGTGGGTCCCTCCCAGCTCAGGATGTTCTCCCTCAGCACCCCAGGGTCCCAGCTGCTGGGGTGGCACTGGGCACTCACGTTGTCGTGGCTGAGCATGACGCCCTTGGGCTGCCCCGTGGTGCCCGAGGTGTAGATGAGGGTGCAGCACTGGTTGGGTTTCTGGGACGCGATGACCTCGTGGAGCCGCGAGTCCGGCACGTCCCTGCCCAGCTCCAGGAACTCCCTCCACTGCAGAGGGCAGAAGAGCTCAGTCACTTTGTAAGGAATCAATCAGGTGAAAAATTAAACCCTTTGCTACACACCAAGAGAGGGAAGCTGTTCTCCCTGTCCAGACCTCTGGGAGAGGCCGTAAATCCACAGTTACCCCACAGGGTTTTCTGGCTGACACAGGGAGAAGCAGAAAGGAGACAGACCCACCCCCAGCAGCTTTACAGCTCTGTAGCAACTCCCTGGAGTAACTGTGGGGCCTGAGGCTGCCTGGCAAAGTTCAGTAGGCTCACAGCCCCCTTACAACATGGATTATCCAGGTTTGCACAACAGAAAACACCTCCTGCCCACCACAGCCAGCACAAGCTCAGGGGATCAGTCACAGAACCTCAGGCTGGTTTGGGTTGGAAGGGACCTTAAAGACCATCTCATTTAAGGCCACGTGGAAGGTCACAGGTACTTGCAGCCATCAGCTGAACACAACCAGGACTCACAAGCTGTGAAGAAGCCCAGGACTCACCGAGTACAGATTGGGTCTCTTCTCTTTGATCTCCTCCCCATACTGGACAATGCCCTTCAGATGAGGTAGTCTGTCTTCAATCTGTGTTAAGAAGGGAGATTCATGAGAAGGAGCAAATGCTGCTTGTCCCTTTCAGGCCCTGTAACCCCCACTTAGCATCTCCTCATATTTGCCATCCTATGAAAAGCCAAGAGAATCCCATCTGTGCTCCTGAGAGAACGGGTTTGCCTCACTAGGAACAGTCATCATTTGAGCTGGGATGTTGCCAGAGGATGCTCAGTTGTTCCTTTTGGCTTCTCCTATTCTAAGCCCAAGGCTTTTAAGAAGTGAAAGCACCACTTAACCCCTTGTGAGATGCAGTGCCAGTGCCAGCTCACCTGGCTGGAGCAGGGAGCACACCAAGGAGTTCCCCTCTGCTCTCAGAGCCAGCATTCCCCTCAGGTAATGCCCTCCCACAGCATTTCACCCTCCCACATCTGTCAACAGGTTGCTGTAACCCCCCAGCCATTTCACAAACAGAATTACTTCTAAGATTTTTTGCAGCTGTTTATGGTTTTCCACCACTATAACGTTGGCACTGCAGTTCTCTGCTACGTAATGACAGGCCTCGGGAGAGTTTGTAGTGTAGATCCCAACAGCAAATCCCCTGGAAAAGGGAAAAAAACAAAACAGAAAAGCAAAGCACAGAGTTACAGGACAAGCAGAGTTGCTGGCAAAATTCAGACCACTTCAGAGAAAAAAACTTTAAGAAGAATATCCCATAAAATGTCAACAAAGAGGGGAGGGCTTAATTCCAAGAGGAAAGATTGTGCTCTGGGGCGTGGGAAATGTCAAGAGTGGTGTGAGGGACCAAAATGTCTCATGTGGAAGCAGATATCACAATCCAGCCCTGGGATTCTCTGGCATTTCCCACCATACTTTAATCACTGTGTATATAAGAATGCTTTTGGATTAACCTAATGGTCATTTTATTTTGAGAGAAGCAGCTGGCTTAAAAAAAAAAAGTGACTTTTTGTCTCATGAATTCATTATGAAATAGTTCATGTTCTATCTACCTTCATTAAATTCAAACATAAGCAGTTGGGTTTGGGGTTTTTTGGTTTGTTTTATTGGGGGTTTTAATCAAAACCTGCTTCTCATGTGAACACTGCAGTCAGTCTCTGCCTGCCAAAGCAAAATGCATGGCAAGAAACAAGACTCTTACCCTGCAAGGATAGCTCCAATGTCAGCAATGAACCACTCTGCAGAATTAAATCCCAGGATGCCCACTCCATGGAAACGCTCCAGCCCCAGCTGTAAACAAGAGATGACATTACAGCAGTCTGGCTTCTCCTTTGGACAAAGCTGAGTTCATTTGCAGTGAGCACAGCACTGAGGGAAGAGTTCATGGTCTTACACGGGGTAATTCCCACTGAGAAACTTCCCAGGAGCCAAGACAGAGCCAGTGAAAGTTTCACATTGCTGTCCCACTATGAGTGGGCAGGAAAACAGGGATTTGCTGAGGTCTGCCCTTGGAAAGATTGGCTCACTGGCACCAACAGGAATACAAACCTGCAATCCAGGGAGTTACCAGCTCCTGGGGCTGGGAATGAGAAGGTGAGAGGTGAAGTCAGACAACACCTCCCGGGACATTTGGTACAAGTTGGGTATGTCAGATATCAATAATGGCCAGAGCAACAAGCCCCAGGGACACTGAGACTTGGCTGTGAAATTCCAGCTCTTGGAGTCCCAGTCTTTAACTCCCTGGTTTTGTCCCAGAGTGGAAGATCCCACCACAGGAGTAAAACCTGGCCTTAACTTGAAGAGGTAAGACTTGATGCCAACAGTAAGAACAGCTAGTGCTGGTTTCCCTCTCCAGGTCTCCTAATCCCACCAGGACAGGCAAAAGGCTGGGCCACTTGGGACATTTCAGTCTGGTTTGTAAACATCCCCTTGCGTTTTTTCTTGGAAAGATGAACTTTTCCATGCCTCTGGAGGGGCAATGTCCGGGTTTGTCACACACCTCAAACACCTTACTTTAAATGTTTCCTGACATGCTTTTTTTCTTGGTTAAATGTGGAAGCAAATGTCAAAAATATTAAATACCAAGGTGTCCATAGCATGTTCAGGTACTTCCCTGTCACTAAGATTCATCTGCACTCAGGGAATTTGCAGGTTTAAGACAGACTTGACTGCAGCCATTCCAGCACTTAGAAGAGTGAACATTAAACTTGACTTTTTACACAGTGGTAGAAAAAGGGAGAACAGTTTTAAGTTAAAAGAAGAGAGGTTTACATCAGATACTGGGAAGAAATTCTCGGCTGTGAGGGTGGGGAGGCCCTGGCACAGGTTGCCCAGAGCAGCTGTGGCTGCCCCTGGAAGTGTCCAAGGCCAGGTTGGAGCACCCTGGGACAGTGGAAGCCCCTGCCAACACCAGGGGTGGCACTGAATGACCTTTAAGGTCCCTTCCAACCCAAACTGTGCTAATTTTAGGATTCTGTGAATATGAAAAAAGAAAATTCAACACCCTCTTACCTTCAGAAAGCTTTTGGCTGCTTTCCAGCACTCATCATAGTACATCTTATACGTCAGCTTTATCCACTGGCCATCTTTTTTGGATGCAAGGGCATAATAGTCACTGTATTTATTCACACTTTCCTGCAGGAGCTGGTGCACGGTCTTGGGTGCCTCGCTGCCGACGCCCTGCTCCTCCATCCTCAGCCTGACCTCTCCATCACGACGCGTTGTCCACACGCTGCAGCCAGGAGGGGAGGAGGCTGCTTGGAAAGGGAAGAGTTCAGCATCTCAGATTCAGAAATTTCCTGCTGCCACAACGGCAATAGAAATACAAGTACCAAGCATATGAAAGCAAATGCTGTTCCACCCCCACCCACATCCCTTTTCTGACCTTTTCTTCTTGGCAAGTTTGCCATGTGACCCCCAGCACTTTAGACTGGAAGCCTCTAGAGCGCTTTCAAATTTTGTTAAGCATCTCCCATTTACATCCCCCCTAAACTGCTCTGCTGCCCTAAGGCTCTTCTGCTGGTAAGGTGAAAGCTTCCTGCATCTTATACTCTGCTATTTTTAATTTTCTTTTCTTTTAAGGAGGACTGAAGGCAGGACACTGGGACCTGGTAGATGAGCATCAGGCACTGACACTGCCTATTTAATCCTTGAAGCACAGCTGGGCTCTAAAGTCTGAGTTCAAGACCCTTTTGCACAGCCCATCCTGCAACCTGAGCTGCTATTTCCATTGTCGTGGTTTGATAAATCCCTCTCTCGTTGCAGTAATAATTTCATGCACACCACAGTCCCCAAATTTCCATCCACCCACCTTTGGGACCGAGTGAGTTCACCTGACATCTTTCCATCTTGGAATCTTCCCCTGGCTCGCTGTTGTGTGGCTCAGCAGTTCTGCAAGGCAAAAGGAATTATCCCTGGATGAGAACACTGAGGGCTGCCTGCCACAGGCAGGTTTGCTCCAGCCCTTAATGTCACTCAGTCCTTGGATGTCAAAGTGCTTCCTGATGTTCTGCAGGTGACTTTATCAATTCACTGCCCTGCATGGCCCCAGCAATGGAGCAGGTGCCTCCGAGTGTGCAAGCTCTGCCTGTTTTGAACATGTGAGTGTTGTCCTAATTGCAGCTTTCATTGCAGACGAGCTGCAGAAGAATCCATAAACATCATCCCAAAACCAGCCATCATTTAATTCCTAAGGTCTGCTCCAGGTGCCTGAAACAAAGAGTCTGCAGCTGGGAGGAGGAGGAGGAGCGGGGCAGGAAGGGACACATGGATCTGGAGCTCATCTCCTGTCTGCAGTATGTGAGTCCAACAACGGGGAGGCCCTGGGGACACCCTGGAGTCACCCCACGGGGAAACCCACAGAGATTTCCTGCAAAAGAGCAGGAAATTGATTTAACAGGAAATCTTGTTCTTAGGCATTCCTATTAAAGCCAGTGCTCCCACCAGATGCTTGGGAAGAAACGGAAACAGGCTCATCCCCATGTGCTTCAGCCACGCTCCTCCCAGCTGAGCTGTCCCTTTCACTTTCAGCCCTGCAGGAGCTGCTGGAGCACCACTTGCCTGGCTGCAAAACTGTTCTTACTCCCTCCCTTCCCAAGCTGGACTGTCTCACAGCCCTCACTGAGGAGGATAATCAAGTCTCATGTCCCACTTGAGAGCAGGAGCTGGAAGCCAGACCCGGTGAGATTTGGGAATCCCACCCTCCAACCAGGCAGCTGCTGCTTGGTTCCCTGTCCTGGGCAATGCCCTGCCAGGACCATGGGCACTGCCCTGCCAGGACCATGGGCACAGCACTGAGGCCTGAGTTTTAGCTGATTTAAGATTCTCCTGCAGAGACCCAAACTTTCCATCCTGCCCTGCCCTACCGGGGCCCTTTGCCTCAGCCCATCGTGCAGGGGTTGTTTCTCCAGGCTGGTGTTTTCCCTCCCCCACAGCAATGCCTGCCTGCAGCACCGAGCCCAGGCTCCTCCAGAAGGGCTGCAGGGCCCTGACATCACAACAACCCCAACACCGAGGGGCAAAAAGCAGCCCTGACTCTGCCCCTCGCAGTCGCACTGCACACAGGCGAGAGCTCCTCTGGTCCCACACAAACTCCTCAGCCTAAGCCAGGCAGGGCTCCCACCCAGCCCCACCTTTTATTCCCTTTCTACCAGGCCAAAGACAAGACAATCCAGCACAGGCACTGTGTGAATTTCAGGGTAAGGGGGAAATCTCTTCCCTCTAATTTACGTTTACTCTGAATTTCTAGGGAATAGTCAGCTATCACTGCTTTGGGTACATGAGGATGTTTAAGGCCCAGGGAAGATCTGACGTGGTTGATCCCATGTCCTGTCCTAAAGCAGAACTGCTTCTCAGAACTAATCTGCAAACCAGCAACCAGAGCTGAGTAAATAATTTCTTTATTTCCCCCAAAGGGATTATGAGATGTTCCCATCTCCGTGCTCCCTCCTCATTATTGAGAACATTTTTCAGCACAAATTAATCCTCAGTTGCAATAGTTCTGCACCATTTCTCCACCAGCTTTTATGATCAAAGCATGCAAATGACCCAGTAATATGAGCAGAAAAGCCCCAGCTATTTCCCTCACAGTCAATCAAGTCATCTTTTCCCCCCCCCCTTACGACACGTAATTCAACGCAGCCTGAAAAAATTTAGGTAAAGAGGTTTTAGTCAGCTAGATCCCATTATGCTGTGGTGAGATATAGACCCTAATCTGCTCTTTAGTCTGTAAATCTAAACAGCCTCTTACCAGCAGGAGTTTGAGATCAGTGTAGGTACTGCACATGAGCTGTTCCCTGCAGAGGCAGGGCTCTTCCAAAATCACCTTAATTAATCACAGTAAGCATGATAGGATATGAACTATATATACAGGTCACAACAGGGTGAATAAAATCCTAAATTAGACAAACCTGGGTGAAGAGTCGAGCAGCACGTCTTCCAGTGACACCTCGCAGTTCCCTTGAGGAGCTGAATTGCAATAAGCCACGGGGACTGGTTCTGCAAGTGCCATCCTTGCCTCTGACTCACACAGCACCGTCCCTGCGAAAACAGGTTTGTAAAATGAAAATACAGCCAAACGTCACAGCAAAGCAGCTCCACTGACGTGAGCGAGGCAACCCCAAAGAGGCACAACTCGAGCCCGCTGCGTTTGGACGAAATAGGGGAAATCCTGACAGCGGGCATGCTCCGGTCATTGCAAAACCCCACAGTAGAGCCAGCGTGACACCCACAGCTCCCCAAGAGCGCCACGAGCCAAACAATTTCAATTCCAGCTCCCTTTGCCCCAAACGCTCCCGCTCGGCTCGCAGCCCCGCCGCTGCCTCCAGCCTCACCGCGCATCGCCCGTCCCGCAGCCTCCCCTCCGCAGCCGCTCCGCACCGGCGCCGAGCCCGACGTGTAATATCCTTTATTTTTAAACTAGCGCCCAGGAGGCAGATCTGGAGCATCTTATGTCATGTGCTGCTGCCTTGCAATTGGAAGCGGCTCGTCACCCCACACCGCCGCCTCTTAAGGAGGCTCTGGCCCCACGCCTGCCCGTCAGCCTCGGCACACCGGGGATTTCGGGTCCCTCTGGGGGTGACACAGCCCTGGGACACCCCACATTTAGCCTGTTCTCATCAAAATAAGCGTACCGCAGCTGGGTTTTTTGGTGGCTCCCACGCTGCTTCCAGCACTTTGTCTTGGGGGATTTCATCGCCTAAACGAAGTGTTTTCTAAACGCTGATTTTATTTAAGGTTTACACTCATCAAAAGCCTTTGATGCTTACGAGTTGCCAGGCTGAGCTTTAATTGTTTCAAGGGATTTCAAGCTGACTGGAGATGAATCCCGTTATCCTTGATCTCTCTACGAAGTGGATTTCGTGCTGCTATTTTGTACCTGCATTAGACAGACGCATTTAAATCGTACGATGTGAGGAGCGTGTTTGTCTCGATGAGGAGCGAAAGGAAAGAGTCTTTTAATCTCATAAATCCGACGCAGCCACGCTGCAGCCTCCTGCCTCTGGCGGGAGGGGAAAGCCACGCCAGCCACAACTCAGGGACGTCCCCCTTTCCGCTCACTCATCTGCGCAAGGACACGTTGCCGCTCACGCCACGCTCTGCTACAGCCTGCGAGTCACCACGCCAAAAATAGTTTAATTCACGAGCAGCTAAGAGGGGAACGGCTGCAAAAATCCCATCTCTGAAGCGCCGAGGTAACTGGCAGACGCTGCCCCACATCCCGTTCTGGGCTGGAACACCAGAGTGGTTTATTGGGAGTGTGAGAAGAGGGTGTTGGATCTGCAGCCCCGTGCTCGGAGCAGCCACTCAGACCTGCCCGGCCCGGAGCAGCCCAAACCCACCCGCGGTGCCACCCGAGCTGTCCCCACGGCCTCTCTTCCTCAAGGAAAAGCCCCAGGAGGGACGGACCGCAGAAGCTGCCATCACTCCTGAGCCCCTTTCGCAATGCTGCTCCCACTTTTCTTCCCGGCCCCTCATAGCGAGGGGTTCAGGGCACCCCGGGGTCCCTGAGGGAAGCTTTGGCCTCTGCACTTATCACAGCGTTTCTCTTGCCAGCTGGGCTTTAGTGCAGCAACGAAGTTTTAAAGGAAAGGGCGAGGTGTTCTCACTCCGACTGGCAGGGAATCACCGCATCCCAGAATGGTTTGGATAGGAAGGGACCTTAAAGAACATCCCATCCCACCCCTGCCATGGGCAGGGACTCCTTCCACTATTCCCAGGGTGCTCCAAGCCCCATCCAACCTGGCCTTGGACGCTTCCAGGGATCCAGGGGCAGCCACAGCTTCCATGGGCAACCTGTGCCAGGGCCTCACCGTCCTCACAAGGAACAATTCCTACTAATATCTGATCTAACCCTGCCCTCTGTCTGTGGGAAGCCATTGCCCCTTGTCCTGGCACTCCAGGCCCTTTTAAACAGTCTCTCTCTCTGCCCCAAGTTTTCTTGCAGGCTTTCAGGTCCTGGAAGGCCACAATTAGGTCACCCCGAAGCTTCTCTTCTCCAGGCTGAACAATCCCAATTCTCTCATCCTTTCCTCACAGCAGAGGTGTCCCACCCCTCCAAGTTTCATGTCCACGGTAGGCTTTCTGCATCACCTTCAGTCACTCAGGAGCAAAGAGCTCTTCCCAGGGGAGACCATCCCTGAGTTCTGCCCTCACTGTTCACAACCCTGGGTACACTTGCACCACGAACTGAAGTGCAACCTGACTGAGCAGCTTCCCAAACCAGATCCCAAACCAGACATGCATTTTATCCAACCAATTCAGGTTAGAAGCAAGTATTTCCTAATCTATACAGACTCTCCCTAGCTCTGCTCAGCACTGCAGCTCGGCCCTTCCCTCCCTGATGCTTAGTTACAAACACAAGCCACTGGAAAACACTCATGTTCCAGGGTTGGGACGGGATGATCTTTAAGGTCCTTTCCAACCCAAACCATTTCATGGTTCACCCGAGCCAGGTGTAACTCTTGGATCCCAAATGCTCCTCTCCCACCCCACGCTGTTCCCTGAGGAATTAACACACCATGATGTACCACAGGTGTTAGGGAACATGGGGAACACACGCCCAAACAAAAACCTGCGGGAAGAAACCTCCCTTTTAATTAAGCCCGTCTGACTCCTGAAATCATTTAAATAAAAACGTGTTCTGCTTTGAGGGAGCACCGCGACCCGGAAGAACTGGAAGTGGAGTGATTTTCTATGGGGCTTCACTGACAAAGCAGAATAAAGGTCTGAGGACCTGCAGACTCGTGACAGTGAAGGGAGCAGGAGTGGAGCTTTCATTTCCAACAGACTTTGGACACGCCTCTACCTAAAACACACACAGACCTTCAACAACACCACTTCAAATTCAAATAACTGAGCACGTTATCAGCCACTTGACATTTTCCAGCACGGCCCCACTCGGCTTCCTGTGGCTGATTTCTTTTAACCGGTAAAGGCATCACATCCGCCCGCTCCAGCTCTCCTGTCCAGAGCAGCTCCAGGCAATTGCCACATCACCATCAACAGTGAAACTTGGGCCTTTCTGTTCCTTTGTTCCCCTTAAAGATTTACTAAGTGAGGAAACAAAAACTGAGCAACCCTCTCTTCTTCCTCTTAGACAAACTCCGTTTTTAAGCGAGGCAGTGATAAAAGCTTCCTGAGCACTAAAGGTTTTGTCCTCGGCAGCACCACTGACCAGAGGTGCTGGGCAGTTACCCCAGGCCCTCCTGCTGCTGGGGTGGAGAAAACAGGAGGAAAAGTAACTTCAACCTCTATCAGGACGATGAGTGACTGTCACGACCACAGACAGGCACCTGACTCCACCAGAGCACCTTCAGAGCTGAGCTCTGGCCGGAGAAAGCTGCCCACTGACCATCGCTTGGTCAGCCAGGCCCAGCTCCCCGGCCACCACAGAACTCTCCATTTCAGGAACATCGCTTCTCCAGGACAGCGGGATGTTTCAGGTGAATTCCCCAGCAGAGTGACTCACCAGGAGGCTGAGCCGAGCTCCTCTTTCCCAAACTGCTGCTTCACCGCACCATCTGCACGGTGGCCGGCGGGGGGAAGCCCCTCAGGCCGAGCAGGAAAGCACCGGGCTGTGTTTGCACAGCGGCACCCCCTGTGCTCGGCCGGCTCCCACACTCGGCCTTGTGTCCGCTGGGAGCCGGCACAGGAGCATCCCAAACTCTCAGAGCACCTCACCGAGCATCCCGAGCACTCGGGTCACCTCATGGAGCATCCCCGATCTCTCGGGTCACCTCACAGCGCATCCCGAACTCTCAGAGCACCTCACCGAACATCCCAAGCGCTCAGGTCACCTCACGGAATAACCCCAATCTCCCAGGTTACCTCAAAGCATCCCAAACTCTCAGATCACCTCACGGAGCATCCCCAAACTCTCAGCTCACCTCATAGAGCATCCCAAGCTCCCAGGACACCTCACGATGGGTTCCTGGATAGCACAGGAGAAGGGACATCCCTTCTCCGCAGACACCTCCTGCCCTGACAGGGGGCTAGGGAGAAGTCCCCCCCCAACCCACCCTGTGTTCATTTAACCAAAAACTACCAAGAATTCCCCCCCTCTCCGCTGCCCAGACACCCACCCACAAAAGACGCATCACGAGAAGCATCTGCCGGCATGGTGAACCCCACACCGCAACCCCGCGGCGGGCGGGCATTCCACACACAGCAGGACTCGCTGGGGACACCCAGAGGGGTCGTGTGGAGGNCGGGCCCGGCGGGCGCGCGCGGCCCCTCAGCAGTTCCCGCGCGCGGCCGGGCGGGGCCCTTTAGAGCGCTCGCCCTGGGGGGGCGTGGCCATTCCCTCTTAGCCCCGCCCACTCATCCCTTTCCAAACACCCCATTGGACAAGACGGCGGTGGGCAGAGACGGAGCCACGCCCCCTCGGCTGGGAAGAGGCGCACCGCCCCGCGATTGGAGGAGGCAGCTGTCAATAACGTCCAGGCCACGCCCCCTCCCCGGCGCGGGTTCCCCGCGGTCAGTGCCCGGCGCGGTGTCCGGGACTGCGGGAACCGGGATTCGGCCGTGCCGGACAGCGGGAATCGGCTGTTTCTGGGCCGGGAACGCAGCCCAAACACTGCCCCAGGCTGTGCTGCAACAGCGTGAAGCTCTGGAGCACCTGGGGTGCTTTGGTGGTGTGCGGCGACGCAGCAGAAGTTTTCGGGAAATGGAGGATAATAGTCCGAATGCTTCTGAACTCTGGTTTTTCCCTAAAATAAAGTAAGGTTAAGGGCGAGGTTCAATAGGACAAGAGGAAACGGCTTCAAGTTGCGCCAGGGGAGGTCTAGGTTGGACATGAGGGAAAATTTATTCATGGAATAGATTGTAAATCATTGGAACAGGCTGTGCAGGGCAATGGTGGAGTCACATCCTTGGAAAAGTTCCAAGAACACGTGGATGTACCACCTGGGGACGTGGTTTAGTGGTGACCACGCGCTGACAGTTGGGTTTGATGGTCTTAGAGGTGCTTTCCAGCCCTAATGATTCAGTGATTCTGTGAAGAAGGATTTTCAAACGGGGCCCTGAGCAACAACAAGCCTTTGACCAAATGAAACAGGAGATGGTTCACGCAGAAGCTCTTGGGCCATTCTGGACAGGGCAAGATGTAAAATGTGCTCTAACCACAGCTGGGGGGGAACAGTCCAACCTGGAGCAGAAATCTCCAGGGAAGACTCAAAGTGGGCTTTTAGATTTAGGGATACAGGGGATGAGAGGCCGCCTGTACTGCAGGGAGGAGCAGTATGGGGGCTGGCAGAGCACAGCCCTGAACAAACCAGCCCCGTGCTGTTGTTTTCCCATCAGCACAAACCAAGGACACAGGCTGGAGCTGCTGAGCAGCACCACAAGCACCAGCACTGGGCAGCTCTGGCCGTGATGTCCAGGCCCCCCATCACCAGGCTGGGGCAGAACCTGTGGTCTGGTGGCAGCTCCACCATCTCCTGCCCTCCCTGGGTCTTGCTTCTTTGAGCTGGAGTCCAACAGTGTGTATTGATTTATTTCTTCATTTGTTTTTAAGGGTTATGATCAGGTGGATCCATCTAACTGTTCTCAGTTGTTCCTGGCAGATAAAGCTGCAGAAAAGCCAGGATTTTGTTTATCCTGTTAGGAAAACAGCTGTATCTGTGAAATGAATTATTGCTGCAATTTTTCTGGCGCAGGCCAAGAATTCCAAGCCATTGTTTTTTTCCCTGTGAATTCTTCTCTGCCTCCTCCCACTGCCCAGAGACATTCCCCACTCACGCAGGGAGGGGAGGGTATGGTTCTCACCGTTCAGCTGATGAGCAAACCTAAGGAATATGTAATTGGGGAAGCTCCTGCCAGAAGGCCAGGCTGCAGCTGGAGCAGTGGCGGGGCCAGAGGACAGAGCAGTGCTGGGGATGTTGCAGCTGTGAAACAGCATCAGCAGAGCAGGACAGGGGGGCCAAGGCAGCCTCAGGAGCCCTGCGCTGTCCTCTGGCCCAGGCACCTCCAGTTCTTGCTGTGGCTGTTTCCCATCTGCACTCTGAGCCTCCCCTTGCAGCTCCCCACGCTCCCACCTCCCCCCAGCTGTCTCACCTCCTCCTCTCTGCAGCCCCTCCAGTGTGGCTCCATTCTCACTCAGGTGGCGAGTTCATTTTGAAGAGCAAGACAAAGCAGCAGCCTGGAAGTTGGTGAGATCTGTACAATTCACAGACTCCTGACCCTCCCACTCCAGCCTGCCCTGCTCCTCAGCCAGGACCTGCAGTGCTGACGAGGGGCACCTAATTCCCAGTGAACCACGGAGAGCTGCAGGGCCACAGCCCAAAGGTTAACTCAAGTGGCAGGAGCCACCAGGTCTATTTTTGGCCATTCCCTGAGCCAACAAATTACCTCGGGTGAGCGGCTCTTTTAGTGCTCCCTGTGTCCTTGCCCATCAAACTGAGGTTGCATCACTCCCAAGATAGATCCTGTGGTGTTTGCTGAGCTCCTGCTGGTTCTGGGGCCAAAGGGGACCATGGTGGTAGAGAAGGACCAGGTTAGAGCAGAAATGAGCACAGGTGGTCCTCGGGCAGCCCTGCCATGGGCAGGAGAGGGGCTGCTACTGCGGAATTATTATTGATTAGTGATAACACAGCACAGCCCTTTATAAACAAACAGGGAGCTGTTAAGCTTGGAATAGCAAATGCACCAGAGTGACTGGGCCCCTGGTCAAACAGCTCCTTTGCTGGCTCTGGATTTGCCAGGAATTAACTCCTGGGGAGCCACGGGGTTCTCGTTTTCGGAGGCACCAGGAGCAGGGTGGCCCCAGCAGCTCCAGGAAAGTGAAGGAACCAGGACCAGCACAGGCTGGGGGTGACCCAGTGGAGAGCAGCTCCACAGAGAAACACCTGGGAGGGGATTACAACTCCAGGAGGGGCAATGGGACCCTGGGGGCATTGGGAAGAGTGTGGCCAGCAGGGCAGGAGTGATCCTGCTCCTTGGTCCTAGTGAGGCACATCTGGAGCAGTGTCCAGTGTCCAGTTCTGGCTCCACGGTTCAAGAAAGACAAGGAGCTACTGGAGAGGGTCCAGCGGAGGCCACAAAGATGATGAGAATTCTGGAGCATCTCAGACGAGGAGAGACTGTGGGAGCTGAGCCTGGCTAGTCCAGAGAAGAGAAGGCTGAGAGAGGATCCCATCAATCCATACAAATATCTCCAAGGCGGGTGCAAAGAGGACGGTGCCACTGCTCAGTCGTGCCCAGGGACAGGACGAGGAGTAATGGGCACAAACTAAAACACGAGACAAACACCTCAACATGAGGAAGAACTTCTTTACGTTGAGGGTGGCAGAACACTGGAACAGGCTGCCCAGAGAGGTTGTGGAGCCTCCCTCTCTGGAGACATCCCAAACCCACCTGGACCCGTTCCTGTGTCACCTGCTGCGGGTGACCCTGCCTTGGCTGGACTGGGTCATTTCTTGTGACACAAGATCGGGACACAGGAGGTGGTCCCAGGTTCAGCAGCCTCGAGCTCTGCTGATAACACAGGCTCGACCTCGAGGGCAGGACCAAAACCTCCACAGAATCCATTTTGCTGTTGGTAAGTCTGTGGTGAGAACACACATAAAGCCTTTGGTTCGGGGTCTGCTGGGTCAGTCACAGCAGTGTCTGGGCTGTCTGAGCTGGGCTGTTACAGCTTTTTGCCTCTGTAATAAAAGTCACTTTTTCCCAAGTGTAGACACGCTCCTGGAGGGGTTTAAAGATGTGGAGATGTGGCACTTAGGGACATGGTTTAGTGGGGGGGCTGGCAGTGTTAGATTATTGGCCTTGGTGATTTTAAGGGTCTTTTCCAACCTAAATAATTCCACGATGCCTTCACGTTTCTGCCTCACCTTGACATTTCCAGGTATTTCCCATGACTAAGGCAGGAGGAGATGCCAGCAGGGACAGAGCTGTCCCTCAAGAGCATCAGGATAAGAGTAAAGGACCAGGATAAATGCAGCCTGGGGCTGTGGGATTCCAGGTTTGTGCATTTCAAACCATCCCACCGTGGGTGGGGACTTTGGTGCACAGGTTTGGTGGTGACACACAGGCTGGCTTCTTCTTCATCTCAGCCACAGCTTTCCTGTGCCCTACAGAACATCAGCCCAGTGAAATTTCCACTTGCAAGTTCTTTCCTTTCCTGCCTCAAGCAAAGCATCACCTCTTTTTGCAGCTGTGAACACAGAGTGGAAATAGGTTCCTTCTTCAGCTTAATCATTCCCCATACAGAACAAGCCCTGCCTGCCCATCCGAATTGCCCAACACAGTTTACATAATTCTCACTTTTATCACCAGCCCTGGCACTGGATCTGGGAGCTATTCTGGGCTAGGATTCCTCTGATAATGCTCCCAAATTCCCAGTCCAGAGTCGCTGGTGGCAAGTGACTCAACCCGAGTTGTTGCACCTCAGGACATTGACTTGGAAGATAACGGGGTGTGGGGGGCAATAAAATATTTCAGCAATTTCCTCGTGAAGCTGGACATGAGGAGAAGATGAATGTGATGAGGAAACAGGCTGGAAACCACAAGGCAGGAAGGGAGACAGAAGAGTCTCTTTATTCCTGAGTCATTTCTAGACTTCAACTGCTCACGGTGTCTTTCCCATCAGGGACTTGCAACATCCCTTCTGGTCATGTGAAAGGGGCTACAGCAAACAGGTGTGGGAAATAATGGAAAAACCCCAAAAAACCAAAGCCCAAAAGCACTCGAGCACAACAAAAAGACACACACACTAAAATCCCCACCAAATTATGCTCTGGATTAATATCCAACTCTCAACTGTCATAAATGAGCAAAGCCAAGGACTCACCAGCAGGACACACCAGCTGATAACTGACCTTTATCTGCCTCTGTCTGTGATTAAATGACTCTTCTGCAATTCTCATAAACAAAACAGAGCAAAAACTATTTACCCTGGCCTGTCATGAGCACAAACTCCTTTTAAATTTTTTTAATACTCATTAAAAACTGCACACTCATAGATTTTGAAACAACACAGAGAGGGCAAAGGCTGTTTCTGCAATATGCAAAGTGTGGTATGTGGAATACATATTTATAAAGCCTGAAAAGCAGTGGAGAATTAGGGTTTCTTGGCTGTATAATTATTTAGTTTGACGTTAGATATCACCTCACTTCAGAGGCCATGCCTTTATCCTCTGAACATTAAACCTAAACCCAAACTGCAACATTCTCTATGCCCACAGGTAATCCCAGTTTCGGAAAAGAATTTGCAGGAAAGCCATTTGCTCTAAAATGAGATGGATACAGAAGTTAAATGGAGAAGAGCTGTTTGTAACCTCAGAAAAAAATCCAATTGCACCTCCAGAACTTCAGTAAAAATGGAATTCTGTCTTTTCTCTCTCTGCTGGAGGCCGGGAGCGGGGCGATTCTCCCCCATCCCCACGTTAGGGGAGTTTGTGGCAGTGGTGTCACAATGTTTGCCAGGCAGAGCAAGGCCGTGCCCTGGCTGCCCTCCCCACCCGGGCTGTGCTGTAACCAGGAAAGGGATGAATGAGTAACCAGAGACACGGGAACGAGCTCTGTCCCTCGGTGACACGGGCCCGGTGCCACTCCGGGAGCTGGGGGACAACACGAGCTGACAACTTTCTGCTGCTGGGTGACTGAGCTGGAGTGAGTGAGGGGCGAGACCTCTGCACTTGCAATTCAGCCCGAAATGTTAATAATCCACAGGGCCACTTAATCGTTTTCTGTGGTTTTTAAACATAAACTCACCGGAGTAAAACAGTTACAGAGCTTTAAGGCTCTCACAGCTATGAGGATGTTGAGCTTCCCTGTGTCAACAAACCGAGCCTTCCTGCTCGATATTCAGGTTCCAAGCTCACAGCAGTGTGCCCAGGGGGCCAAGAAGACCAGGGGCACCCTGGCTTGTACCAGCAGGACCAGTGCCTGTCCCCCTGTGCAGCCCAATTCCTGGGTTGTACTGGGCCCCTCATGATTAGAAGGACATTGAGGGGCTGGAGCATGTCCAGGGAAGGGAATGGAGCTGGGGAAGGGGCTGGAGCACCAGCAGAGGAGGCTCTCTCCAGGTGCCTCAGAGGTTCTTCTTCCCTGCCATGCAGGTGCTGCAGGTGCCACTGCCGTGTGTTTTGCTGATTTTGTGCCCCCTCCCCACCACACCACCCAGGCCCCTCACTTTGATCCTGCCCACCCCTCCCTCAAGGCCCCTGGTCACTCTGTTCTCAGCACCTGTGGTTTCCTGAGGAATGAGAGGAGCCTCATTCAGACTCACTCACCAGAAAACCTGTGCTCGGTGCAGAAATTCCACTTAAACCCTGCACTATTCAGTCCCTGAGGGTTTCATTCCACAGCTGTTGGCTCCGTGCAGGAGCTGTGTTGACAGAAGCTGCGTGGATTCAGTCATATCAATGTGACTGCACTTGATGGCACCCGAGTTGTGGACACATCCTCCTCCTGTGGGCTCAGGAGGCTGCAGCTCCCTGCAGGGAGTGGCACACAAAAACCCACAGGCACTGGGTTTTTTCCATGATTTTATCCAGTGTTTTTTGCGGAATTTCCAGGCAGCTGCGGCCAAACCAAACAGATAAAACTGCAGATAAATTCTTGGTCCTTTAAATCTTGTGAAAGGAAATTTCCAGGGTGGGGGGGGAAAGAGAGCATTTGGGGGTTTAGCTGTGCTAAAAACTTGTAAGGGGGAAGATGTGAGGTTGAGAAGAGCGACCTTTCCAAATCCCACATTGTGCAGGGAAGCCTCTACCAGGGATTGTTGGGATACAGCCCAAGGGAGGCAGGAAAAAGAGCACGGGAAGGGCTGAACACCCTCTCTTGTTTCTCCCACCTTCAGCACTCACCTGTTTGCTCCCAGGCTGGAGGAAAACAATGCTCTGGGTCACTGCCAGGACAAGACAGAGCATCCTGTAACAGCCTGGAATTCATCTCCCTGCTGGAGAGACGCGTGGGCAGAGCAGGACAGGGTACGGTGCCACTGGGAAATTCCAGCACGGCCTTGGCACAGCCACACTCAACACATTTCTCCTCTCAAGCCCAGCCAACAGCACTGAAGAATGTTGTTGTCTGACCAGCAGCAAGGTCAGGAGTCTGTGATGCAGAAAACGCAGCCCTGGGGCCGTGGCTGGAGCAGGATCTCAGCCTGGGGTATCAACCCACGGGACGTGGCAGCTCCATGGAGGAAAAGCTGCAGTTTGCACCAGCCCCACTGGAGTTTCCTTGGAAATAGCTGGAATGGAGTTTAATCCATTCCTAAGTGCATCCCTTGAGTGACTCCCTGCCTGCAAAACCAGGACCTATCAATGAGCACCACGACTTGAAATGAGGGTGAATGAAATGATCGTGAGGTTTAATTTCACTGCTGAGGGATTATTAAAGGGAAAACGCACGATCACAGGTGAGATGATCCTCACAACTCGCATGGGATGGTGCTGGGGACCCTGTGGGATCCCGTGGGACACAGAGAGGCTCCAGTTCAGGCTCCAAATGTTTGGCACTGAGCTCACTCAGCAGTAAAACACAGCATGGAGAGAATCCCAGAATCCCAGAATCACTGGGGTTGGAAAACACCTCCAAGGACGGGGGGGAGCTGACACAGAAATCTCCCAGGTAGGAAAGTGCTGTTTGTGTAGGAATAGGAGTTCTCCCATGTAAAACAAGCAAACTTGTCCTTTAAGCAAAAATCTCAAAGGCAATTTTTTAGTTTCTTTTGGTTTCAATCCTCTGGGAATTTTTTTAACTCAGGAAACAATTCAAAGGAATAGTTTCCTTTAAGGTTTCATTTCCAGCACCCAAAACAACAGTATTTTTCATGGATAAACACAAGATGTCAAAGGATCCCACTACCTTTACGGGGAATTTGCTTTCATCAGAAGACTATTTTTCCTGTCAAAACCTCCCTTTAGTGAAATCAAGTCAATCAATGAGATCTCGGGGCGGGATTGGGTTTGAGCTGAATTCCAGTTTGCTTTGAGGAACGTGCCCTCCTGTGGGTAGCAGAGACAGCTGCAGCAAACTGCTCCTCAGGGAGAAAAGAGAAGGAAGAGAAAAATCAAACTTCTCTTTCCTTACCAACAACTTTTTAAAATGAATCTCCTTCCCCCAGAGCCCGGTACTGTGTGAGAGGAGCGAGATCTGGCTCATGAACAGGCCGGAAGAAACGAAGGAAAAATTAACCCCGGTGATCAGCTTGGCACAAGAGGTGGCAGACAGGTCCCTAATTAAAAATATCAGCGCTGTGGTGATTCCCTGGGATCCCAGCAGGGACCTGCCTGACTCCCAGGGGATGCAGGGCTCTCCCAAAGGTGTGCTGGGCATCACCAAGGATGTTCAAGTGGTCAAAAATACCTGGCTGTGGCACCTGGGGACAGGGCTGATGGTGGCCCTGGCAGTGCTGGGTTGCTGGTTGGATTTGATGATCTCAGAGGGCTTTGCCAGCCTCGGTGGCTCTGTGATTGTGTGAATTTTAGGGTGTTGCTGTCACCTGTGCTTTGGGTTTCACACAGTAATTGGCGCTTTGGGAAGAACAGGAGCACAGCCAGATGTGTTTTCCATTTCTTTTCCAGAGGAATGGATGCTGTTCCATGGGGAATTGTGCCCTAAAAATTCAAGTGGGAACAGAGCTGCAACAGCACACTGGAGGTGATATCAAAGGGGAGAGGACTGAGGGATTTCATTCAGCTCTCGGTGAATTTGAGTGATAATTCAAAATCAGCACGCTGCAATTCCATGTGGCCGAACCCCAAGCACGGTGCTCGAGCAGGAATAAGTGACCACAGGATAAAAAAAAAGCTGTTTATTGAGTGGTTTTTAGGAAAGGTCTGGATTTTTCCAGTGGGAAAACAGGAGGATTGCTCCATTTGTAAAACAAGAGATTAAGGGAAGGAATGAGAACAACCTTCAAACACTTCAGGAGGTTTTAAGGCAAATCTATTAACCTGGTCTCAGTTTCCAGGAGTAAAGGTGGATATTTATATGTACTAGATGACTTCTCAAAAACTATTCCATCTCTATTTTCTATTTTACTGTATGTTTCCCCTCACCTAAAAGTTGTTCTTTTTAAATAATCATGGCTTCAGCATCTACAACCCATTAAAAATGCAAGTTGTTTTCCTTTGGAGCTTCTCGTGTGTCTGTGGTGGTCAGACACACAACTCCACTCATTTTTCCAGCATAATTCTCTGGATAATCTCTCAAAAATAGGAACAGCCACCCCAAATCTGCAGATGGACCACACGCTAACCGGTGTCTCTGATTTATATTGCCTCGCTCAGTCACTTCCTTTTCCAGTAACTCCTTTCCCAAAGCGTTAGGTAAGAAAAGCAATAATCCTGTGGTGCTTGGAGCGGGCTGTGTTATTGGAGTCTCCATGGGTACAAATTCCACACACTTCCTTGGCTGAGGCCGGGACATACTTTTCAGAAAACGTTGCAGAAAAAATACATCATAAAAGGGTTTTTTATTGCATGTCAGGAAGGTGATCCTGGAAATCGTGAAATTCCTGACGGGGATTTTTCAGAGCAATTGGTGGTGATTGTTGCTGAGTTTAACTGTGGGGGGAAAACCCATAAAACCCCCACAAACAGAGATATTTCGTAAAGCTTTATTAAAAATGCTGCTTTCCTTGGCAGCACCTGCATTCAAAAAATATGAGAGTGACCAAGAGCCTGTGTTGGGATTCATTGACAAAATAAAACAGGACAGGATGTGGGGAGTGGAGGACCCGTCCAGCCTGGCCTTGGACACTGCCAGGGATCCAGGGGCAGCCACAGCTGCTCTGGGAATTCCATCTCAGGGCCTCCCCACCCTCACAGGGGGGAATTCCTTCCCAGTATCCCATCCATCCCTGCCCTCTGGCAGTGGGAGCCATTCCCTGTGTCCTGTCCCTCCATCCCTTGTCCCCAGTCCCTCTCCAGCTCTCCTGGAGCCCCTTTAGGCCCTGCAAGGGGCTCTGAGCTCTCCCTGGAGCCTTCTCCTCTCCAGGCGAGCCCCTCCAGCTCTCCCTGGAGCCTTCTCCTCTCCAGGTGAGCCCCTCCAGCTCTCCCAGCCTGGCTCCAGAGGTTCTCCAGCCCTGGGAGCAGCTCCGTAGCTTTCTCTGGACTCTCTCCCCGTCCTTCTGTGGCGGTCCCGGCGCTGGGCTGGCTCCGTGTGTCCGTAGATGACGATTTTCAGGCACGGGGCGCTGCTGCAGCTTCTCCCCTCATCCCCCGCGTCCCCCCG
>VWZW01002396.1:4135-22169 GCA_013397115.1 Edolisoma coerulescens
CCCTGCCAGGACCCATCATGACCTCCTTCCCCCAGAACACCGCCGTCGGATCCACCTCCTCGGCTGCCGTGGGCACTGAACTCAGTGTGCAGGGACAGCCCATCTCTGGGGGATTTGGTGGCTTTGGCTATGGCCTTGGCTACGGCCGTGGATTTGGCTATGGGCTGGGCTGTGGCTATGGGCTGGGAGGCCTGGGCTGCTATGGCAGAAGGGGTGGCTACAACTGCTAAGGGCCTTCAGCACCACCCCTGACACCAACCCCCCACTCCCTGGAACACACCCCAAGCATTGAGGACGCCTCTCTGGGCCAAGGCTCTCAAATGGGCTCAGCACTTCAAGCTTCTGCTCTCAGGGCACCAAGCACAGCAGCAGGGAAGAGGCCAGCCCAGGGTGCCTGTAAACATGGCCCATCTGCTTCCTTCTCTTCTCCTGCTCCCTGCTCTGCATCACCCCTTTGGCTGTGTCCAGTCCCCTCTGCTGCAAACCCCTTCTCCCAAGCCAGAGACCACTGGGCATTTCCTTTGGGCTGCTCCCAGTGTGAGGCAGGAAGGCCTTGATGCTCTGGAAAACCTACCGCAAGCAAAGGACCTTGGCTGATGGTCGCCCTTCTTGCATCTCTGACCAGCTCCCTTCCACTGGCTGCTCATAACCTTTCGTTCTTCTACCTCAATAAAGTTTTCCTGCATCACAACCTCAGATGACTCCTTTTTTCTCCCAAGAGTTTTCCAGTCTCACTCAGCATTAAGCCAGAATTGTAGAGGCCATTGGGGTTAAAAAGTGTACCAAGACATGTCTTAGGATTTATTTCTCCAGTTCTACCACCCACTGGAACACTTCAATCTTCCAGAGCATCCCACAAACCCTCCTGTTTCTAGAACACAGGCCTGGATACACTAATGCTGGTTTATCCGTGACATTGGTACAAGCCCCTTGCAGGTGGTGTGTTCGCTTTGGCTGGACACCAGTTGCTCCAGCCCCTCACCATCTTGTCAGTCCACTAAGAGATCTGTTTGAGGAGGTCCATGTTTTTCTTATCATAACGGTCCTATAGTTGAACACATAATTCCAGTCTCACCAGAGAGGAGTAGAGGCAACGAATCCCCTCCTCACCTGCTCCCCATGCTGTGGGGATTAGCCCAGGACATGGGTTTCTTGTCGGCAAGTTCACATGGCAGGGCATGTCCAATTCTTCATCAACCAACATCCCAAGTCCTCCTCCTTGGGACTTCTCTCAATCCCCTCGTCTCCCAGCCTGTATCCTGCATGTTTGGGATTGCTCCAATCCAGTTTCAGGAGATTCTGCTCCTCTGCTCTGCTCTGGTGATATTGGAGAACTCTGTCAATCTCTGGGTTACTGGGGCTAAGGAAGACAAGACTGCTGGAGAAGATCCAGAGCACAGCCTTGAGGATGATCCACAGCTGGAGGTTTGGGACAGCCTTGGCCAATGACCCCAGGGCATTTTTTCAGGCAGCAAATCTTGCTTGGCACAGCCTGGTGAATCATAAGGTGGGGGTGTTTTTCTTCCCACAGCTCTGGAATTCCATGTCCTGCTCTTGAGGCAGTGTCCACCTGACCTTGGCAGCAGCTTTGATGAGTTGGTATTGGTTCCATCACGGGTGAATGAGGGAAGAGTGACCAATATCATGTACCTAAACTTGTCCACAGTACTCTTTCCTGTGCCAGAAAACATCCTTGTCTCTAACATGGAGAGATGTGGATGTTGGTTGGACCATTTGGTTAAGAAGGAAATGGGAGGGGTGGTCTTACTGAAATAGTTATGATCAATGTCTCCATGTGTGTGTGGAGAACAGAGATGAGTGGTGACCCTCAGACACTCATGTTGGGGCCATTATTACTTCCCATCTTTGTCAGGGACATGGACAGTGCAATTGAGTGTCCACTCAGCAAGATTGTGGATTACACCAAGCTGAGTGGTGTGATTGATGATCTGGAGAGAAGAGATGGCATCCAGAGGGTTCTGGACATGCTGGGGAGATGGGCTGGTGTGAAGCTTGTGAAGGTCAACATGGCCTAGAGAAAAGTCCTGCACCTGGATTGGATCAATCTCAGTAATGGATGTTGGATGTGTGATGAGTTAATAAAGAGCACCCCTGAGGAGAAGGACTTGGGGTGTTGGGATGAAGAACTGGACATTCCTTGGCCACGTGAATGCGCTGACCAAAAATCCCCCATGTGCTGGGGTCATCCCCACAATGTGGGCAGCACATTCTGCCCCTCTGCTCCACTCTGATGAGACTGGACTTGTGTGTTCCATTCTGGGGAAAAAAAAAAAAAAGGAAGTTATGGACCTGCTGGAGCAGATCTGTAAATGGCCTTAGGCGATAATGAGGGCCTGAAGCAACTGGTGTCTAGCCAAAGTGAATACACCACCCAGGAGGTCCTTGTGTCAGAGGCAAGGATAGACCTGCATTAGTGTATCCAGGTGTGTGTTCAAGCAACTGAAAAGTTGCTGTGATGCACTGGAAGAACAAAGTGTACCAGTGGGTAGTGGAGCTGGGGAAATAATTTCTAAAAGAGATCTTGGAGCACTTTTTCACCAACCCCAATGGCCTCAACACCACTGGCTTGGTCTCAAAGAGTCTTGCAAGAAAAAAGGAGTCATCTGAGGTCATGATGCAGGGAAGTTTTATTAATGTAGAAGAATGATAGATTATGAGAAGCCAGTGGAAGGAAGCTGGTCTGAGGTAGGGCGACCATCAGCCGAGGTCCTTTGCTTGGAGGAGGTTTTTCCAGAGAATCAAGGCCTTCCTGTCCCACACTGGGAGCAGCCCACTGGAGGTGCCCAATGGTCTCTGGCTTGGGAGAAGGGGTGTGCAGCAGAGGGGACTGGACAGAGCCGAAGGGATGACACAGAGCAGGGAGTGGGAGAAAAGAAGGCAGATGGGCCATGTTCACAGGCACCCTGGGCTGGCCCCTTGGCTGCTGCCTTGCTTGGTGGCCTGAGAGCAGGAACTGGAAGTGCTGAGCCCATTTGAGAGCCTTGGCCCAGAGAGGCATCCTCAATGCTTGGGGTATGTTCCAGGGAGTGGGTGGTTGGTATTAGGAGTGGTGCTAAGGGCCCTTAGCAGATGTAGCCGCCCCTTCTGCCATAGCAGCCCAGGCCTCCCAGCCCATAGCCATAGCCCAGCCCATAGCCAAATCCACGGCCATAGCCCAGGCCATAGCCAAAGCCACCAGAGATGGGCTGTCCCTGCACACTGAGTTCAGTGCCCACGGCAGCCGAGGAGGTGGATCCGACGGCGGTGTTCTGGGGGAAGGAGGTCATGATGGGTCCTGGCAGGGTGACCAGCACAGGGGAAGGGTTGATGACAACGCTGGAGTCCTGGCACTGTCGGGCACAGGGCTCATTGCAGCTGTTGGCCAGCGGGGTGGGTCCGCAGGGACGGCAGAGGTCATAGCAGGCCATGAGTGTGGTGTGGAAGGTTCCTGGAAGAGAGGGGGAGTGAGGCAGGGCAGGGGCGTCAGGGTGTGAGGGGTGGTGATGCAGGAGGGTGAAGGAGTGTAGAGGCCGTTGTGGGGCTGTGGGGAGGCGTGAGGGCTGCTGAGGCTGGGGCCAAGGGTGCTGGAAGAGAGGGGTCAGGGGTGCAGGAGCAGGAGGATCAGGGGCTTGACACTCACCTTGTCTTCAGCACAGGAGGAGAAGGTGTGAGGAGAAGTGTGTGAGGGAGAGAGGCACTGGGCTGGCTTTTATGCTGGTCGTGGAGGGGTGGGACAGGCTTGTCCCATGGCCTTGGGGCATTTTTTAGGCAGCAGCTCTTTCCTGGCCCAGCCTGGTGAGTCATGAGTTAGGGAGTATTTTTCTTCATGGAATTCTGCAGTGTCATGTCCTGATCTTGAGGCTGTGTCCATCTGACCTTGGCAGCAGCTTATAATTGCAAGAATTAGAGACCAATGTGGTTTTTTTGCTGACATGTATCAAGATGCACAGATGATTCAACCATAGCTTAGGAGAACTGGGGTGTCATCACTGAGGTCATGCCATGGCAGATGTAGAACTTGTCCCATTTGCATTCTTGCCTCCTGCCTCAAAGAACTCCCAGCTCTCTCAGCTTCTCCTCATATGAAGGACATTTCAGTCCCATCAGTGTCACAGTCTCCCTGCACTGCTTTTGGTCAACCATGTCCATGTCCTTGTTCTGCTGTGGAGCCCCACCAGTGGTGGGGGACAGGAGGGTCAACTCCCTCAACCTGTTTGTATTTCTTTTCCTAATCCTGTCCTGGTAACTACTGGAGTTCTGTATTCCAAAGAGTACACGTCCACCTCATGATCCACTTATGCTCCAGCAGGACTACAAGGGCTTTCCGTGATCGAATGCTTTGGTGTCCAAGGGAATGGCAACTGTAGTCATGTGCTTGGACTTCTGTCAGGGCTTTAACACAGTCCCGCAGGATATCCTTATCTCTAAAGACACATGGGTTTCAAATGGATGAGGAACAGACAGAGAATGCTTGTCACTGGCTCTCTTTACAGCTGGAGGCCAGTGACGAGTCCTTCAGGGCTCTGCCTTACACCAGTGCTCTTGAATACCTTTATGAAGGCTACGAGCAGTGAGATGAAGACCCCCCTCAGCATGTTTACAGGTGCCAGAAAGCTGAGCTGTGTAGTTGACACAAGAACATGGAGGGATCCCATCAGGAGCAAAATACGGAAAGTTGAGAACATAAGAACCTCATGATCTTCAACAAATCCAAGTTCATGGTTCTGCACCTGCATTGGGGCGGTCCCAGACATGAAAAGAGCTTGGGAGAGGAACTCCTTGAGAGCAGTTTCACAGAGAAGGATTTGGGGGTACTGGTGGACCAAAAGCTGGACATGACACAGCAATTTGAATTTTCAGTCCAGAAAAGCAACTGTATCCTGAGCTGCATAGAAACATGTGTGGTCAGCAGTAATGGCTGCGGGTCAATTGAAGACATGAGAAAACACCCAAATACTTGTGGGCTTTGTTCGCATCTTCTGCATTCCTGACATAAAACAATATCATTGGCCTTTATTTCTCCCAATTCAAAGCTGCCGCCAAGGCCAGATGGACACAGCCTCAAGGGAAGGACATGGAATTGCAGAATATCAGAAAGAAAAACACTCTCCACCTCATGACTCACCAAACTGGCCAGGCAAGAGCTGCTGCCTGAAAAATGCCCCAAGGCCATGGGACAAGGCTGTCCCACCCCTCCACAACGAGCATAAAAGACGGCCCAGTGCCTCTCTCCCTCACACACTTCTCCTGACACCTTCTCCTCCAGTGCCCAAAACCAGGTAAGCCTCAAGATCCTGACCCTCCTGCTCCTGCACCCCTGGACCCTCTCTTCCAGCCCACTCGGTCCCAGCCTCAAAGCCCTCACGCCTCCCCACTCCCTCACCCTCTTGCATCACCACCCCTTGNGGCCTTGGCTACGGCCGTGGATTTGGCTACGGGCTGGGCTGTGGCTACGGGCTGGGAGGCCTGGGCTGCTATGGCAGAAGGGGCGGCTACATCTGCTAAGGGCCCTCGGCACCACTCCTGACACCAAGTACCCACTCCCTGTAACACATCTCGGGCATTGAGGATGCCTCTCTGGGCCAAGGCTCTTAAACAAGCTCAGCACTTCTATTTCCTGCTCTCAGGCCACCAAACAAGGCAACAGCCAAGGGACCAGCCCAGGGTGCTTGTGAACATGGCCCATCTGCCTCCTCTTCTCCTGCTGCCCTGCTCTGCATCACCCCTTTGGCTCTGTCCAGTCCCCTCTGCTGCAAACCCCTTCTCCCAAGCCAGAGACCATTGGGCACCTCCAGTGGGCTGCTCCCAGTGTGGGGCAGGAAGGTCTTGATGCTTTGGCCAAGCCTCCTCCAAGCAAAGGACCTTGGCTGATGGTCACCCTACTTGCACCTCAGACCAGCTCCCTTCCACTTGCTGCTCATGACCTTTCACTGTTCTTTTGCCTCAATAAATTTCTCTTGTATCACAGCCTGAGATGTCTTCTCTTCCCTTACGGGCACACACTGGCACACTTTGCTCTTCCAGTGCATCCCACAAACCCTTCACTTCCTTGATCCCAGGTCTGGATACACTAATGCAGGTCCATCCCTACTGCTGATACAAGCCCCTCCTGGGGCGGTGTGTTCACATTGGCTGGACACAATTTACTCCAGCCCCACATCATCTTCCATGACCATCTCCACATCTGCACAAGTAGGTCCATAGTGTCCTTATTTTCACGTCCCAGAACTGAAAGCACAACTCAAGTCTCGCCAGAGCGGAGCAGAGGGGCAGAATCCCCTCTCACCTGCTGCCCACATTGTGGGAATGAAACGAAGACATGGGGGTTTTTTTGTCAGCACATTCACATGGTCGGATCATGTCCAATTCTTCATCCAACAACACCCCAAGTCCTTCTCCTTGGATATACTTTCAATTAACTCTTCAGCCATACAATATCCATTACTGAGATTACTCTGATCCACTGCACTTGGCCCTGTTGGCCTTCATGAACTTCACACCAGCCCATCTACCCAGCCTGTCCAGAACCCTCTGGATGCCATGTCTTCCCTCAGACCATCAACCACACCACTCACCTTGGTGTCATCCCCAGTCTTGCCAAGGGGGCACTCAAACCCACTCTCCATGTCCCTGAAAAAGATGGGAAGTTATAATGGCTCGAGTATGAGTCTGTGGGTCACCACTCATCCCTGTTCTCCACACAGGAACATGGAGCCATTGACCACAACTCTTTGAGTGAGATCATCCTGTGCATTCCTTATCCACCAAACGGTCCAACCAACATCCATATCTCTCCAGGTTACAGACAAGGATGTTGTCTGGCACAGGAACAAAAGCTTTGCACAAGTCCAGGTACATGATACTGGTCCCTCTTCCCTCATCCACCCGTGCTGGAACCAATACCAACTCATTAAAGCTGTTGCCAAAGTCAGATGGACACGGCCTGAAAAGCAGGACATGGAATTCCAGAGCTGTAGGAAGCAAAACACTCCCAACCTCATGACTCACCAGGCTGTGCCAGGCAAGATTTGCTGCCTGGAAAATGTCCCAATGTCATGGGCCCAGGCTGTCCCAAACGTTCAGACCTGCATTATCCTCGAGGCTGTGCTCTGGATCTTCTCCAGCAGAGTCTTGTTTTCCTAATTCCCAGTAACCCAGAGATTAACAGAGTTCTCCAGTATCACCAGAGAGTAGCAGAGGGGCAGAATCTGCTGCACCCAGATTGGAGCAATCCCAAACATGCAGGATATGGGGAGGGTGATGTGAGGGGTTTGACAATAGCCCCAAGAAGGAGCACTTGCGGTGTTGGTGGATGAAGAATTGGACGTGCCCCAGGCACGTGTGCTCGCCAACCAGAAACCCTCCATATCCTGGGCTCATCCCCACAGCGTGGGCAGCACAAGAGAGAAGGGGAATCTCACCCTCTGCTCTCCTATACTAAGACCAGAGTTCTGTGTCTGGGTCAGAGCCCCCAAAGAAAAGGAAAACATGGACCTGCTTGAGTGGATCTGTAGATGGGCCTGGAAGATAATGAGGGTCAGGAAGTTATAATGGTTCCACTATGAGTGTGTGGGTCACCACTCATCCCTGTTCTCCACACAGGAACATGGAACTGTCGGTGTCCAGCAAAAGTGAACATACCACCCAGAGGGGCTTGTATCAGAGGCAGGGATAGACCTGCATTAATGAATCCAGGTCTGTGATTCAGGAGCTGAAGGGTTTGTGTGATGATGCACTGGAAGAGCAAAGTGTGCCAGTTGGTAGTAGAATAGGGAAACATTTCTTAAAAGAGGTATTTGGTGCACTTTTTCACCCACCCCAGTGGCAAACACACCCCTGGCTTAGTACTGAGTGAGACTGAAAGAATCTTGGGAGAAGAAAGAAGAAAGAGGCATCTTAAGATGTAATGCAGGGAAAGTTTATTGAGGTAGAAGATTGAAAGATCATGAGCAGCAAGTGGAAGGGAACTGGGCTGAGGTGCAAGCAGAGTGACAATCAGCCGAGGTCCTTTGCTTGGAGGAGTTTTTGCCAGATCATCACTGCCTTCCTGCCCCACAGTGGATGGTTGGTGATGTCAGGGGTGGTGCCGAGGGCCCTTAGCAGATGTAGCCACCCCTTCTGCCATAGCAGCCCAGGCCTCCCAGCCCATAGCCAAATCCACGGCCATAGCCAAGGCCATAGCCAAAGCCACCAAATCCACCAGAGATGGGCTGTCCCTGCACACTGAGTTCAGTGCCCACGGCAGCCGAGGAGGTGGATCCGACGACGGTGTTCTGGGGGAAGGAGGTCATGATGGGTCCTGGCAGGGTGACCAGCACAGGGGAAGGGTTGATGATGACGCTGGAATCCTGGCACTGTCGGGCACAGGGCTCGTTGCAGCTGTTGGCCAGCGGGGTGGGTCCACAGGGACGGCAGAGGTCGTAGCAGGCCATGGGTGTGGGTGTGGAGGGTTCCTGGAAGAGAGGGAGGTGAGGCAGGGCAGGGGCGTCAGGGTGTGAGGGGTGGTGATGCAGGAGGGCGAGGGAGTGTGGAGGCTGCTGTGGGGCTGTGGGGAGCTGTGAGGGCTGCAGAGGCTGGGTTTGAGTGTGCTGGAAGAGAGGGTCCAGGGTGGCAAGTGCAGGAGGTTCAGGGGCTTGAGACTCACCTTGTCTTCAGCACAGGAGGAGAAGGTGTGAGGAGAAGTGTGTGAGGGAGAGAGGCACTGGACCGTCTTTTATGCTGGTCGTGGAGGGGTGGGACAGCCTTGTCCCATGGCCTTGGGGCATTTGGCAGGCAGCAGCTCTTGCCTGACCCAGCCTTGTGAGTCATGAGGTGGAGAGTGTTCTCCTTTGTGAATTCTGCAATTCCGTGTCCTGCTTTTCTGTTTGTGTCCATCTGACCTTGCCGTCAGCTTTTAATTGGGAGCTGGTATTTGGGAGGATTTGACTGTTCAGTGTGCGTTAGGAAGAGCTGAATAAACAACCAGCACCCAGGAAAGGTGCAATGTCATCAGGGAGGTCATTCCATAGCACTCATGTGTTGTGGTTTGTGGGTGCCTTGTGAAGACTAGGACTCTGTTCTGTGTTCCTGGATGTCCATCAGTCATTGCATTGCACCCAGGAATGCTGAGGGAGCTGCTGATGTCCTGGGGAGGTCACTCTGCAATTGCTTGGAAAGCTCCTGGTTCCTGATGGATGAAAGAGAGCTCATGCCCTTGTGTCTTGAATGGGATCAAAAGAGAAGATCTGGAAAAGGAGAGGCTGTTCAGGTTGAACTTGTTCCATTGTTATGGTCTACTTGTTTTTTGAAATTTACACAATATACTGTGACATTTAAAGAGTATTCCTTGACCTCATTCAGAAATCTAATAAACAACAAATGGGACCCAATCCCTTTTTTCCCCGGCTGGTCTGTGACATCAACTACCTTTTTCCGCATTCAAGCCACAAGTTTTCATAACTTACATCTTGTAAGTCTTAATGTGTTGTTCCTGTGTGCAAAACCCAATAATTACTAACGGAGAGCCAGTGAGCTCCTCTTTCCTTCTTTGTTATGGTGCAGTTGTTCGTTTCTGGAATTCTGCAATTTCATGTTCTGCTCCTGAGGCTGTCTCCATCTGACCTTGGTGGTCCGTTTCAATTGCGAGAATTGGAGACCATGGTGGTGTTGTTGATGATGCGTGTCACGACACATAGAAGATTCAACCATAGCTTAGGAGAACTGGGGTGTCATCACTGAGGTCATGCCATGGCATATGGACAACATGTCCCTTTTGCATTCTTGCCTCCTGCCTCAAAGAACTCCCAGCTCTCTCAGCTTCTCCTCATATGAAGGATACCCCAGTCCCATCAGCGTCATGGTCTCCCTGCACTGCTTTTGGTCAACCATGTCCATGTCCTTGTTCTGCTGTGGAGCCCCACCAGTGGTGTGGGACAGGAGGGTCAACTCCCTCAACCTGTTTGTATTTCTTTTCCTAATCCTGTCCTGGTAACTACTGGAGCTTTTCACAGCAAAGTGTACATGGGCATCTTATGATCAATTTATGAAATTTCAGCCCAGAACACCGACCATATCCTGGGCTGCATAGAGAGTTGTGGCCAGGAGGAATGGCTGGGAATCAACTGAAGACGTGAGACAACACCCAAATTCCGGTAGGCTTTGTTTGCACCTTCTACATTCAAGACAAAACCAGTATCAATCCACAGGCCTCTATTTCTCCAAATTAAAATCTGCGGCCAAGGTCAGATGAACACAGACTCAAGGGAATTACAGAATTGCAGGAAGGAAAATACTCCCCATATCATGACTCACAAGGCTGGGCCAGGCAAGAGCTGCTGCCTGCTAAATGCCCCAAGGCCATGGGACAAGGCTGTCCTGCCCCTCCACAACCAGCATAAAAGACGGCCCAGTGCCTCTCTCCCTCACACGCTTCCACTCAGGCCTTCTCCTGCTCCTGCTGACAACAAGGTGAGTCTCAAGCCCCTGATCCTCCTGCTCCTGCACCCCTGACCCCTCTCTTCCAGCACGCTCGGCCTCAGCCTCTGCAGCCCTCATGCCTCCCCACAGCCCCAAAACAGCCTCCACAATCTCTCGCCCTCCTGGATCACTGCCCCTCACACTCCGCTCACGCCAATGCCCTGCCTCACGCCCCTCTCTTCCAGGAACTCTCCACATCACACTCATGGCCTGCTATGACCTCTGCCGTCCCTGTGGACCCACCCCGCTGGCCAACAGCTGCAACGAGCCCTGTGCCCGCCAGTGCCAGGACTCCAGCGTCATCATCAACCCTTCCCCCGTGCTGGTCACCCTGCCAGGACCCATCATGACCTCCTTCCCTCAGAACACCGTTGTTGGATCCACCTCCTCAGCTGCTGTTGGCAGCGAACTCAATGCCCAGGGTCAGCCCATCTCTGGGGGATTTGGCTTTGGCCTGGGCTATGGCCGTGGATTTGGCTATGGGCTGGGAGGCCTGGGCTGCTATGGCAGAAGGGGCGGCTACATCTGCTAAGGACCCTCAGCACCACCCCTGACATCACCAGCCTGAGTCTCTGGAAACAACTCCTGCAAGCAAAGCACCTTGGTTGATGGTCGCTGTACTTGCACCTCATACTCAATCCCTTCCACTTTTTTCTCCTGCGTCTTCATTCCTTTGCCTCAATAAAGTTTTCCTGCATCAAAGTGGAAGTCTGAGACTTCTCCTCTTGTTTTTGTATTCCCATGGCCTCACATCCTTACCCAGCACATTCCATGGCTCAATAGGATGTTGGAGTACATGGAATAGTCGAACAACAGCTTTCCTCACAAATATGTAAAAACAACTAACAACAAAGTCTGACACAAGAAGCAGAGGACGGGACACCTTCTAGAACATGTCACATACACCTTTCCTGATACACCAAAGCCTTGGACACATCCATACTCTCATGGGTATAGCTCTGGTAAAGTCAGTCCATGCCAGCACACACTTGACAAACTCTCTTCCCAGCAGAACTCTTCAACCCTTCCAGCAAAAAGAGTCACCAAATCTTCCACTTGGGCAGGAACTCTGGAGTGCAAGTGCTTCAACTCCCCTGCTCAAGCAAGAGCAGTAATTCCATCACCATGGACAGTTCAGTGTTGGCTCTCCCGGGTCAGACTCCACCACCTCTTTCACTCTGTGGCCACCCTCACAATGAAAGATTTTTTGCCCAGGGAATTCCACCTGTTTCCCCTTGTGCCCAAGGCCTCTTGTCCTCCACATGTGTGCTGCTAAGAACAGCCGGGCTCCTTCACTTCATTTCCTGCCATCAGAGATTTGCACACACTGATGACACCCCCCCATCCATCCTTGTCTACTGGGAGTCCTAGCTCTCTCAGCCTCTCCTCTATGAAAGATTCTCCAGCCTCTTTGGAGTCTTGTTGCCCTGAAATCATCTCGATTCACTAAATCTACTTCATTTTCACACTGGGAAGCCCAGAAGTGCCCACAACACCTCACATGGGACCTCTCCTGAGCAGACAGCAAAATCCATTTCTCCCTGCTTGGTCACAACACTTTTCCCAATCCTACCCTGGATAATTGGAGTCCCTTTTCCCACACAGGGACACCTTCTGGTCCTTTCTTTCTCAACCAGAACCACAAAGGCTTTTTCTCAGAAGAAAACTATTGTTCCAACTGAAACCCAGACATTCCTTCCTACCTGGGATGATTCCTCCCAAGAAACAGCAGCTGGCAGCTGCCCTTAAAGAACCCCATCAGATGTCCAGCACCTGTAAGGTTTCCAGGGTTGGCCCAATGGATCCAGCTCCTGGGCTACAGCACTGGGAACTTGCTGCCATTTGCACTTTGGGACACTGACCACAAGCCTCCAGGTCCAGCCCTTCAGACCCTTCTTAGGCCACAACGCTGGGCACTGACACACCTGGACTTGCCTGGCTTGTTGGGGATCATGCAATGCTCACTTCCAAGAACCCTGGGCGACATCCAAATCCTCTTTCTGACAATCACAAGTGGCCTCATCTGTTGGCACACAGCCTACATAAAGGCCCAAAAGGGCCCGGATATAAAAAGCCTAAAAGCAAGAGGAGCACCAAGACACCCACAGAGCACAGTCTACAGAAAAGGTCAGGTCTAGTGTCAAGCTTGGGCAAGTGGGAGCAATGTGAAGAGGGATGAAATGTGAGGGAAGAGGCAACACCTCCAGCACATCTACAAATCCCAGAGCAGCCTGACAGGGCTGGCAGGGAATGGGGCCCCTCTTCACAACACATCCACAAACCACAGCACATGAATGTCATGCAGTGACCTCACTCATGACAACCCCACCTCTCCTAAGTTTTGGTTTATTCAGCCCTCCCTGACACTCAACTTCCATGCAAATCCTCCCAAATACCAACTCGCACTTAAAAGCAGCTGCCAAGGTCAGAAGGAAAAGGAGTCAAGAGCAGGACATGGAATCATAGAATTCCATAAAGAAACACCTGCACCATGACAGAAAAGGAAAGAGGGGCTTGCCGAGCATCAGTTAATAATCACTGGTTTTTACTCACAGGAACAAAATATTAAGACTTAGAAGTTATACCTTGTGGCTTGAATGTGGAATAAGTGAAGTCATGTCACAGAACAACCGGGCCAAAAAGGAATTGGGCCAGGTTTATTGTTTATTTTTCAATTTCTGAATGGGGTCAAGAAATACACTTTAATTGGCAGACTACGTTGTCATGTAAAGTTGAGAAATCAAAATGGACCGTAACAATGGAACGAGTTCAGCCTGAACAGCCTCTCGTTTTCCAGATCCTCTCTCTTGATCTCATTCAAGACACAAAGAGCAAGAGGTCTCTTTCATCCATCAGAAGCTCCTCCCAGGCACGGTGACCTTTCCAAGATACTGCAGAGTGACCTCCCCAGGACATCAGCAGCTCTTTCAGCATTCCTGGGTGCAATGCAATGACTGATGGACATCCAGTGGCGCAGAAGAGGAGCACAGTCTTCACAAGGCACCCACAAACCACAGCACATGAGTATCACAAAATGACCTCCCTGATGACATTGCACCTTTCCTGGGTGCTGGTTGTTTATTCAGCCCTCCTTAAAACACATGTGACAATCAAATCCTCCCGAATACTAGCTCCCACTTAAAAGCTGCCACCCAGGGCAGATGGACACAGCCTCAAGGGCAGGACATGGAATTGCAGGATTGTGGAATGGAAAACACTCCCCACATCATGACTCATCAGGCTGGGCCAGCCAAGAACTGCTGCCTGCAAAATGCCCCAAGGGCAGGGGCCAAGACTGTCCCAGCCCCTCCACAACCAGCNGAAGAAAACTATTGTTCCAACTGAAACCCAGACATTCCTTCCTACCTGGGATGATTCCTCCCAAGAAACAGCAGCTGGCAGCTGCCCTTACAGAACCCCATCAGATGTCCAGCACCTGTAAGGTTTCCAGGGTTGGCCCAATGGATCCAACTCCTGGGCTACAGCACTGGGAACTTGCTGCCATTTGCACTTTGGGACACTGACCACAAGCCTCCAGGTCCAGCCCTTCAGACCCTTCTTAGGCCACAACGCTGGGCACTGACACACCTGGACTTGCCTGGCTTGTTGGGGATCATGCAATGCTCACTTCCAAGAACCCTGGGCGACATCCAAATCCTCTTTCTGACAATCACAAGTGGCCTCATCTGTTGGCACACAGCCTACATAAAGGCCCAAAAGGGCCCGGATATAAAAAGCCTAAAAGCAAGAGGAGCACCAAGACACCCACAGAGCACAGTCTACAGAAAAGGTCAGGTCTAGTGTCAAGCTTGGGCAAGTGGGAGCAATGTGAAGAGGGATGAAATGTGAGGGAAGAGGCAACACCTCCAGCACATCTACAAATCCCAGAGCAGCCTGACAGGGCTGGCAGGGAATGGGGCCCCTCTTCACAACACATCCACAAACCACAGCACATGAATGTCATGCAGTGACCTCACTCATGACAACCCCACCTCTCCTAAGTTTTGGTTTATTCAGCCCTCCCTGACACTCAACTTCCATGCAAATCCTCCCAAATACCAACTCGCACTTAAAAGCAGCTGCCAAGGTCAGAAGGAAAAGGAGTCAAGAGCAGGACATGGAATCATAGAATTCCATAAAGAAACACCTGCACCATGACAGAAAAGGAAAGAGGGGCTTGCCGAGCATCAGTTAATAATCACTGGTTTTTACTCACAGGAACAAAATATTAAGACTTAGAAGTTATACCTTGTGGCTTGAATGTGGAATAAGTGAAGTCATGTCACAGAACAACCGGGCCAAAAAGGAATTGGGCCAGGTTTATTGTTTATTTTTCAATTTCTGAATGGGGTCAAGAAATACACTTTAATTGGCAGACTACGTTGTCATGTAAAGTTGAGAAATCAAAATGGACCGTAACAATGGAACGAGTTCAGCCTGAACAGCCTCTCGTTTTCCAGATCCTCTCTCTTGATCTCATTCAAGACACAAAGAGCAAGAGGTCTCTTTCATCCATCAGAAGCTGCTCCCAGGCACGGTGACCTTTCCAAGATACTGCAGAGTGACCTCCCCAGGACATCAGCAGCTCTTTCAGCATTCCTGGGTGCAATGCAATGACTGATGGACATCCAGTGGCGCAGAAGAGGAGCACAGTCTTCACAAGGCACCCACAAACCACAGCACATGAGTATCACAAAATGACCTCCCTGATGACATTGCACCTTTCCTGGGTGCTGGTTGTTTATTCAGCCCTCCTTAAAACACATGTGACAATCAAATCCTCCCAAATACTAGCTCCCACTTAAAAGCTGCCGCCCAGGGCAGATGGACACAGCCTCAAGGGCAGGACATGGAATTGCAGGATTGTGGAATGGAAAACACTCCCCACATCATGACTCATCAGGCTGGGCCAGCCAAGAACTGCTGCCTGCAAAATGCCCCAAGGGCAGGGGCCAAGACTGTCCCAGCCCCTCCACAACCAGCGTAAAAGATGGCTCAGTGCCTCTCTCCCTCATACGCTTCTCCTCACGCCTTCTCCTTCTCTTCCTGCCCACAACCAGGTGAGCCTCAAGCCCCTGCTTGTTCTGCTCCTGCACCCCGGCCCCTCTCTTCCAGCACGCTCGGTCCCAGCCTCTGCAGCCCTCACACCTCCCCACAGCCCCACAACAGCCTCCATGCTCCATCAGCCCCCAAGCCCCGTGCCCCTGCCCTGCCTCACACCTCTCTCTTCCAGGAACCCTCCACACCNGGGCCATTGGTGCACCAGCTCTGGGCTCTGGCAACAGCTCCTGCAAGCAAAGCACCTTGGCTGATGGTCGCCCTACTTGCAACTCAGACCAGATGCCTTCCACTTTTTTCTCCTGTCTCTTCAGTCTTTTCCATCAATAAAGTTTTCCTGCATCAAAGCCTGAGATGTCTCCACTTCTTTTTGATTTCAAATTGTCTCACATCCTCACCCAGCACAGTGTGATGCCTCAACAGGCGATTGGCATAGGTCAAAAAGAGCCAGAACACCTTTCTTAGGACATATGTCCCCACCAGTAATCACAAGAATGGCAAAGGAAGCAGGGTTGAAGTGTGACCTTCCAGAACATGTCACAAGTCTCTCACTTGCTACACCAAAGGCTTTGACACATCAGTGCTCTCCTGCTTGTCGCTCTGATAAAGTCACTCCATGCCAGTACACACTTGACAAACTCTTCCCCAGCTGGATTCTCAAACCCTCCCAGTGAACAGTCACAAAACCGTACAATTTGAGAGGAGCTCTGAAGAGCAAGAGCTTCATTCCCTTCTGCTCAATTAAGACCAACAAGAGTAGGATTTCCAGCACCATGGGCAGTTCCAGTTGTGGCTCTCCCAGGACAGACTACATCACCTCTTCCATTCTGTGACCACCCTCACACCAAGAAAGGCTTCTCTGTCTTGCCAATGGAATTCCATCTATTTTCATTTGTGCCATTGCCCTAATATCTTTCACATGTGCACTGCTGAGAACAGCTGTGACCCCTCATCTTCATTCCCTGCTATCAGGGATTTGCACACACTGATGACATCCCCCACTCCATCCTTGTCTCCTGGTAGTCCCAGCTCTCTCAATCTCTCATCTGTGAAAGATCCCCCAGCGCCTTTAGAATCTTGGTGGCCATGAACTGGTTTTGTTTCACTAAGTCCATGGGCTTCTTCCACCGGGGAGCTCCCCAATTCTGGGGAGCCCAGATCTGCCCAAACCACACCATGTGGGACCCCGTTAGTGCTCTAAAGAGAGGATGGGCCACCTCTCCCAACTTCATGGCAAGAATTGTCTGAAATCTCTCTTGGACGCTGGTGACACCTTTTCAACTAAAGCTTCATTGCAATCGTGTGGTCCCTTTGTTCTCCACCAGCACCACAGGGTCATGCTCAGCAAAGCTGCTTTCCAGACTCTTAGCCCACAGCATGACCCAGGGCCCACTGCCATTCCTGCCCAGATGCAGAACTTCATATTTCCCTTGCTTGAACTTCAGGAGATTCCTTTAACCCTCATTCTCCAGGTCTCTCTGACTGGTGGAACAACCAAGTGGTGCCTCAGCCATTCCATCAACTGCCAGCTCACTCAGGGGGCAACAGTCCCACTGCCCACATGGAATGGAAGAATTCAGGTGCTCACACCTGGCACAGATGCAAAGCCCAGACCAGCCTGACAGAGCTGTGATATTTTGGGGCCCCTCTTCACAACACACCCACAAACCCAAAATCATTAGTTCCATGGGTGACCTCACTGATGACACCCCACCTCTCCAAAGTGTTGGTCATATCTTCAGGCCCCTTTGACATGCGTCATCAACACGAACCTTTGGTCTCAAATACTCACACTTTAAAGGAAGAATGCCCGCGATGGACACAACAGCTCCTCATACATGGCGCAGATACAAAGCCCAGACCAGCCTGACAGGGCTGCGATGGAATGGGGCCCCTCTTCACAACACATCCGCAAACTAAACCACACAACTGCTATGGGTAGACCTCACCGATAACACCCATATTTTTCTTAGGCTTTTGTTGTATATTCTGGATTCCCTGATACACATCTTCCATGCCAATGCGCCCAAATACCAACTCTCACTTTGAAGTTGTTGCCAAGGGCAGATGGACACAGCCTCCTTAGAGCAGGACATGACATTATAGAATTGCAGGAAGGAAAACACTCCCAAAGTCATGACTTGCCAGGCTGGGCCAGCCGAGAACTGCTGCCTGCTAAATGCCCCAAGGCCGTGGGACAAGGCTGTCCCACTCCTCCACGACCAGCATAAAAGCTGGCCCAGGGCCTCTCTCCCTCACACACTTCTCCTCACGCCTTCTCCTACTCCTGTGCTGACAACAAGGTGAGTCTCAAGCCCCTGAACCTCATGCCCTTTCTGCCTGGGCCCCTCTCTTCCAGCACACTCAAACCCAGCCTCTGCAGCCCTCACGCCTCCCCACAGACCCACAACAGCTTCCACGCTCCATCAGCCCCCAAGCCCCCATGTCCCTGCCCTGCCTCAACCCCCTCTCTTCCAGGGAACCTCCACACCACACCCATGGCCTGCTACGACCTCTGCCG
>VWZW01002398.1:0-28680 GCA_013397115.1 Edolisoma coerulescens
TTTTTTTTTTTTTGTTTGTTGGTAGTGTGTTCCCTCCCCCCTCTCCAGTAAATACAGAAAATTTGCATTTGCTGCTGATGCATTATTGAGTTTTACATCCTGTTCAGCATCTTTATAAACTGCAAACAAGACATAATGGTCAACCAGCTATGCCTCATATGATGACACAGTCAATAATGCTAAACAGTGGCTGAATAAACCCTCTGCATTAATCTTGAAATAATTCACCAGAGAAGAACATCATTATTATCCAAAAAAGAAAAAAAAAAAAGAAAATTAAAAGAAAAAATCTTCAAATCACCCTAGGATCAAGAAAGATTGGTCTTTTATTCAAGGGTTATTGATAAAGTTTTTTAAATGTTCCCCTTGTGATTTGTAAAACCTGACAGCCAGATTTTACTCTGAGATTTTAAAAAAACCAAATGTTCCATAGACTAGAATAGACAGCAGGTTTATCCAGCAAGGACTTCTGTAGGTCACAAGCCCTTAAAAATGGAGGGAGACCTATGGCTGTGGTCAGCTCAGAGAGCAAAGACTGGTCAGTGTGGTGTGGCAGAGCATGGCATGGCACAGTGTCACGAGGGTTNGTGAGAAAGTAAAGACTTTCTCACAGACAGAGGCAGAAAGCTGGAGAATCCCTCTGCAACTCAGCTTTTGGCATCCACAGGCCCGCATCATTGTGGAGGTTTCTGTCAGCCTGGCAGATTTGGAAAAGCAAAATGATGGAGGCTGCCAATGAAACCCATTAACCCATTAATCTTGTCTTAATCTTTTCCTTTTTTTTTTTTTTTTTTGTTGGGAGTGTGTTCCCTCCCCCCTCTCCAGTAAATACAGAAAATTTGCATTTGCTGCTGATGCATTATTGAGTTTTACATCCTGTTCAGCATCTTTATAAACTGCAAACAAGACATAATGGTCAACCAGCTATGCCTCATATGATGACACAGTCAATAATGCTAAACAGTGGCTGAATAAACCCTCTGCATTAATCTTGAAATAATTCACCAGAGAAGAACATCATTATTATCCAAAAAANAAAAAAAAAGAAAAAAAAAAAAGAAAATTAAAAGAAAAAATCTTCAAATCACCCTAGGATCAAGAAAGATTGGTCTTTTATTCAAGGGTTATTGATAAAGTTTTTTAAATGTTCCCCTTGTGATTTGTAAAACCTGACAGCCAGATTTTACTCTGAGATTTTAAAAAAACCAAATGTTCCATAGACTAGAATAGACAGCAGGTTTATCCAGCAAGGACTTCTGTAGGTCACAAGCCCTTAAAAATGGAGGGAGACCTATGGCTGTGGTCAGCTCAGAGAGCAAAGACTGGTCAGTGTGGTGTGGCAGAGCATGGCATGGCACAGTGTCACGAGGGTTTCTGTACACAAAATGAGCTAGGACTGGCATATAATACAATAACAATATCTCTTCATAGAAAGATAAAACTATTACCCATGAAATACAAAAATCCAATGGCTGTGCTTTATTATAAACCCATGAGACATCCAGGCACACATGTATTTTTCTAAAGTACTTAAATAAGGCTTCATGCACATCCACAATGTGTTCAGAGATTGGCTTTTGCTTTGATTTTCACTGGAATGTGACAAACTTTGTTCGCTATGCAGTTCTGCTTCCTATTGCAAATAATTGTCACTTTGGTAACTCTAGCGAGTGATTAAGGCTGAGACTGGGCTCTGTTTTACCTATTTTGCTCATATATGCCAGTACAGCTGCCTCATTTTCACACAAAAATGTCCCTGTTTTGCTTTGTTATCCAAAATGGCTCTATGACAGTTTTGATGCACTTGTTTTAGCCATTGCAGCTGGAATTATGAAAACAGAGAATGCATTAGCAAATAACTAAAACCCTGCAATTGTCTGCCTCATGACAGAGCCAGAAATGATAAGAAACCACTATTTACTTTGCATGCCATCAGAACTCTGCAATCAGACAGAAGCTGGTAGACGATATTTAGCCTTTGCATTAAAATCCACAATTTCTCATAAAACCAGACTCCGAGCTGAATGTTGTCCTTCAGCAAACAGTTGGAAAGCAAACAAGCAAAACAGAAAAAAACGCAGAAAAGTTCTTTCCATTATAAAGATTCACAAAGCTTGCTTGGCAGAGAATACAATCAATTAATATCTTTAGGTTAAAAATTTAGCTTATAATGCACAGGATCTGGACAGCAGGATATTTTTATTTTTGCGCAGAGAGAGTCATATCTTCTGTTCCACAGTGAGGAACTGAGGCAAAAAGAAGCAGCATGAAGGACCACAAAAGGCTACTCCCAAGGTCAAAGGCAGAATTACTTTGGAAACTGAAATGCAGCTGTGACACACTACTTTTTGGGGGGGCAAAGGAAGCAGGTCTTTTTCTCTTGTTAAACTCAGTGGGAGAGATCTCAGGACTTTCAAGCTTCTGATGCATTCTAGACACACAAGACCATCCAAGGTGCCCTCATGAGGCCAACAGATGTGACACAGCACCTGCTGGTCTTCTGGCTTTTGAAGCAGCAGCTGGAGACTGGGCAGAGCTCTCTAAAAATGGTGCCTGAAACAGTAGTGGCCTATTCTTCAAAAGGTAGTGGCCTTTTCTTCAAAGAGACATGGACTGTTTTTTAGGGGAGGGATCCAGGACTGGGTTCAATGCCAAAAATGTGTGGGGAAAAAAAAAAGTAATTGAAACTTGGAAGCCTTTTTATTCATTCCCCAGTGTTAAAGGCAGTAAAAGGCAGTTTCTTGCTCAAGTGAACGGTGTGTACAACCAGAATATGATCCTGGGAGAGATCAGGGCAACCCTTTGCGCCTATGTTCACAAACATTTTAAATACAAGGGGTAGATTTTTCTTAGAAAGCATTTGCTGCTTGCCTCTAAAGCAGAGTAGAGCAGAGCTGGACCCATTTCACACGAGTCCTCCTGTGTATTTTACTAGAAATGGTTCATTCTCCCTCTCTTTTCCTGGACTTTGGCAGTGTCATCTAAAAACACACCTCACAAACCCATAATACCTCTTTTTGCCGTAGGTTCTTCAGCCAGAGATAATGTCACCAACAAAAATCTGTCCTTCGTGCAGCAGGCAAAGAAGCAGCAGAGGCAGGAAGAGAGTCTGTGGCCGATCTGCATCATGTATCAGACTGTGCAGTGCACCAGAAAATATAGCATATTAATTAATTTACATCACTTTAACTTCGCAGTAGGGTTTAATGGTCAATGTTAACAACTTTATGAGTCTGATTTTGCTTATTGCTCATATAAGAATAACCAGATGTTCTAAAAAAAAAAAAAAAAAACACATATAAATAACCTGTGAGGTTAGCCTGGGCTTTTATTAGAGGGCAGAAATACAGACCATACTTTTTCTGGATGACAAGAGATTGCTCGTTCCCACAGGGGATCTTTTATAGCTTCATAAATCCTCCATCTGGCATTTCATTCACTTCATTGTTCAAATATTTGCTATCTGCTGATGCATTGAATTTTCTTTGCTTTGTTAATATCTATTAATTTGTGAACTTATTTTCTAGCTACTGTAGTGGAAGAAGGCTCCTGGTGTCATAGCACTCAACCACTTCTTGTCTGAGAAAAACCCACATATTATCTTCTTTAGAAATTGTTTAACTTGAATACTGAGTATTTTCTGACTAAACCTGTTTTTTCAACACTGGACTTTGGGTTTGGGAATATGATTTCCACATCATCAAGGAATTCTTATTATCCCTAAACTGAAATACTTCATAAGAGCCATGAACACTGACCTTGGGAGGGGTGCCATGAAAGATGTTGGACATCTAATTTATTTTCTCCATGTTCTTAAACTATGCTCCATATTGTCCAAATTTATAGACGGTAGGGATGTGTCTACCTAATAAAGCCATTATTCTAAAATAAGTTCATAAGATGTCTATCCAAACATGTGTGCAAATGACTCTGGAGAAGGATTTTTTCTGTGTAAATGAGGGCTCTGGCACTTTCCCCCATTCATCAGAAGCTCTTGGACTGTTTTACCGGAGAGATTAAATGAAAGTATGAAAATACCAGTTTTCTCAGTCTGGAGAAATCACAGCTGCAGTTTTACTGTTCTGACACATCAGGATCAGACCAGATTAAAGAATAATTAGTGACACTGCCACCACCAACTACTTTGGCTCACTTCTTTTCAGGAGAAAGAAATCCTATTGTCACCCTCACTGTTCTGAGCCACCTCTTCCTCCCTGAGTTTACCTCTCTTTTCCTTCTTCTTTTGTCCTCAAAACTGCATTAAGGAGCACATTTTCTGCCTCAATTCTATAAGTCCCAGGGAAGGGGTGGAGTACTCCTCCCTGGAGGTGTTCAGGGAATGACTGGACACACACACAATGTGTCAGTGTCAGAGCCATGTTTGCACTTTTTGACTATTTTTTTTTAAATTTTGATTCCTTTTATTTAATCCCTAATGTTTTCTTTAGGTTTTTTAGTTATCTTTGAGGAAATGTGATCTAACAATCTAGAAGTCAGTTAAGTGACAGAAGTTGTTCTGTAAAGGTTTTGGCTTTTAAAAAGGAGATACAATTAAATAAACTACTTTTTCAGTGTTTTACTTTTTAAGTTTTTAAGCTGCTCTTTTTTTTTTTTTTTCTTTCCTTATCTGTAACAGGTAGTCAAAAGGCTTTTGCAGTGGGAAGAAACTAGAAGCAATCACAAGCTGGGAATATCCTGGAGAGGATTTTAGGAAGTCTTACAGTCCCATCTGTCTTGAATCTGTCATACTGCATGACCCATGGCTTTTTGTCCCATCCCTGCTCAGCTGGCAGAGGCCTTTTACAAACACACAGACCTTTGTTACCTCAGAACCGTAGAATTTGCTTCACCGTTATCTGGTATAACAGCAAATAAGTTTTTAATTAACACTTTGACCTCACTGAAGTCCAAATTCTCCTTGCCAACCTAAAGAAAATTGTGCTTTATATCAAACTTAAGCCTTTCTATTTGATGCAGTGTGGTGAAAAAAAACAAGTTTGCTTCAGGAACACTGGAAACATCATTTAAATTGAAAATGTCACACCAAAACATCCAGCATTACCATATCAAGTCTCTTCATATTTTTTTTATTTCCACAGTGAACATTAATATTATAGTCTTTATCCTGGTTTCTGAAATTCCCCATAGTGTGGAAATTCAGATTTGTGAGAGGGATAATTATAATTTTTTTCAATATTTTTTTTTTTTTGCCTTCTCTGCTTTGGTTGTGTTTTCTTTGAGGCAGAGGCTATCTCTTAGTAGATGAATTAATTGCAAATAATAAAATAACTGCATGTAAATTTGTTCCACTGGTGCTTAACTGTTAATGTGCAAAATAGTGCTTGTAAAATAAGTACTTTAAAAATGTGAATATTATTTTTTTTTCCACATATGAAGGAATTCCTGAGAAGATTGTAATATATATGAAGAATTAATTTGGGGAAAATTTTCCATTCAGTGATTTATAAATATTCTACAATCTCTATATTCTTTATGGAAATCCCTTGCAAATGGATTTATAGCTGGGGGCTAAAAGTGACTCCCAATCCATTCCCATATTAGCTGGGGAATATTAATATACATATATTGCAAAATGATGCCAAAACCATAAAGGAAGAAAAAAAAACCTCTTTCTTCCAGATCAGATTTTTGAGCAAGCTTTGGATAATCCCTTGAATGTTTGGACATCCCTCTGAAGCAAAGATTTTCTGATGTTTATGCCTCATTCATCACAATCTAGAAATTGGAGCAGTTTGTGCTATCTGCAAAAAAAATCTCAATTTCTTTGAATTTGGTTTTCCCCAACTCTTCTGCAACACTGTCAATTCTGAAGGAGGTGACGCAGGAGAAATGGATATGAATTAAATTAAGTTTTTGTCCCTAGTTTTTCCCTGAAATGCCATGCAAGCATACATATGTATATATCTATATGATTATATTTGCATACATATATTATTCTGTGTGTCTGTACATATAGATAAGTTCATGCATTTTTTTTTTCTTTTATACTTGCAAAGAAAGTGATTTCTTTGCAAACATGGATTTCTTCCCTGCCATAGGATGGAGTCACCACCTCTGAATCTGAATGAGAGCTTCACTCCCAGCAGAGTCTCTGTTTAGGCATTTTTGAACCCAGCCATCATCTGTATCTACGCTAGGATGGACAGGAGCCACGTCTGCCATCTGGCCACCACTCTGAGGGCTCTGTGTACCAAGCTGGTGCTGCCAGACTCCTTTCTTGCAGACAGATGTGCACCTTCCACTGACGTTCATGGCTGGCATCGGCCACCAGCCACAGCAGACAGGTCAATCCCTGAGCTGGCATGAGGATTGGGATGTTCGCCGAGCCATGGAGGTGTGCCCTCGTGGTTTTCTTCACTGGGGGGGCAGGTTAAGAGAGGGTGGGATGCCCTGCTGACACAGGAACATTAGGGCATGTCACTAGGGAGTCAACAAAAGGTGTCTGGTTGGCTTCAGGTTTTGCCCCACATTTTATGTGAAAAACAGTAGTCAAATGTTGCAGACTCAGGACCACTCAGCTGACTGCCAGATTAAATTGATCCCACTTCTCCCATTTCCTTGTCAGTTTACTGAGCATCACGGACCTGCCTAAGGGATAACCATCCGCAGATGGAAGGAGAGTGTGGCAGGGCTTGGCAGTCATGTGCATTGCTTTCTGATTTCCCATTGCAAGTTTTCATGATCTCATTTCCTTATGGCAATGTTTCGCTTCCAAAACCTGGTTTCCGGGCTGTGTAGGGTTTTCAAGGATTACGCTCTTTTTTCTTTTTTCTTTTTTTTTCCTTCTTTTCCTCTCTGGATCCAAGCTCATCCTACGTGTCTAGGAAGGATGAGGGTATGGAACTGAGCATGTAAGTGCCACACATTGTAACCAGGGTATTAAAATTCATTACTATAAACCTGTGGTTCTTCAGCACAAGCTGCTGTAGTGCAGACATTCAGCTTTAGTTCAGGCAAGAGTCTGCCTATCACAGGGGCACTCACAGCACTGTGCAGGATTGATGGATATCCTGGACCAAATCCATGCTGCACACTGGAACATGATGAAGAGATACCTAAACAAACAGTATATCCTTATGCACACAGGAATAAAACACCTCACCTGAGATTGTGTATTGTAATTGTCTAAAACATGATGCATTCTGAGTGATCAGGGGTGACTGGCACTGGACTGAAAGGTCTGTAGTGTCTTGGAACCCTGTTAGTGCACAGTGGTGTTACATGATATGTAAGTAAAGATGATAGGTGTACTCAGAGATCTCGAACTTTTGCCCTTTCAATCTAGGAGTGAAAAGAAGTAGCTTGTGCATTTAATTCAGCTCAGGCAAACCGTGGAAAAGCTGAGCACGCTGCTGCTCACACTCTTTCCTTGGGAGAAACAGTAGGGATGCACAAGTATGACAAGTTACTCCTGGGAACAAACTCCCTGAAAGTTCTGCAAGGCAAAGCAAAGGCAAGGTACCAGCCCATATGGATTAAAAACAATCATAAAAAAAACCATAAAATTGAGAGGACTGTCATTGTTGGATAGAAAGTGAGAAGGAATTCTCTAAGTGCTGACTAGCACAATCAGATAAGAAGCTTATTGCAAGCCAAATAAGTGAGATGGATACTTACATAAGGTAGCTATCAGCTCCTTTTCAGATTAAAAAAAAAAATAATAAAAAAGAGAGAGAAGGATTCATTTTAGTCTCAGATGGAAAATGCTAACAGTGTTAACTTACTGGGGAACCCAGAACAGAGCTGCTCTATGATAGATGGAGCCTCACAGAGACAGATTTGAGAGAAGCCTGAACACAAACACATAAATCAGGGATTACATCAAGCTGAGATCATGATAAATATGTTCTGAACATTTCTACTGGGCAAACTTCAGTTTGAGATTTAGGGAGTATGTAATAGACCAGAATTAAAAGACAGCAGCACTGAAAACTCGCTGTATCCTGGGGGCATGGAAAGGAGTGTTTGTTTTTTTCCTTGCTGCTGCTGAAGCACCATGACACGGTACACAAAGAAGCACTTGCCCTCGGTGCAGGTTGATATGGGTGTGTTTTTGTTTTTTATCAGGGCAGAGCTGTGCTACATGAAAGTCACCATGAAGCAGAGAGCAGGGTGTCTTTGGCAGTACAGCTGAACCTCAGCAGTGGTTGTGCAGACAGTTTGGATGGGAGGCTGCTGCTCAGCGATGTGATCGCTTGGTTCTTCATGCTGAGAAATTAAAATGACAAGCTCCACACCAGCAGTGGCCAGAAATATCTTCCTCCTGTGGATTTCAGTGTGATATAAAGATATCTGATGTTAATTTGATAACTAGCTCATAACCTTCTCTGTCTCTATTCAATGCAGCTTCCTAGGCAACATTTCTTAGGTAACATGAAGGAGAGAGAGGAAAATACAGGGGGAAAAAAAACTAATTCCCAAAGCCCCTTCAGCAGCTGCTTTTCTTGGGTAAGAGAGAGTTGCAGAGTATGAAGAATGCTAAAGACATGAAGACACAGAGAGAGTGTTCCCAAGCCATGAGGCTTTAGTGGAGTCTCTGGAATTTAGAGGAATCTCAGGAATCTTTGACATCTTTTCTTTTCCTGTATCCTCACCTAATAAGAGTCTGGGTTTTTAATAGGCAGTGAAAACTTAGACAGACCATTTTTTTTCTCATTTAATGGGTCTCTATAGTTAATCCACATGAAACTGAGACATCAGCAGAGAGGGTTTAATTTGGAGCTCTTTCAGCACAGAGTGCTTTAAATTAGCCCAGTGAAAGCAGGGTCTAGAGACAGCAACACTTTGGGATATTTCCTTGAAGAAAATTCTTATTAGTTTACCTATTTTTAACTTGAATGAACTAATGGCTGCCTGAAGGGGGTTCTCTCAACAACATCTCTGGCTGGAAAGAAAAGGTGGTGAAGCCACCATGCTGGTTCAGGGCTATCAAGAGAGACTTCTTCATAACTCAGGCCTGGTGATGGGTGCCAACTCTGATGTGGTGTGGAGGGGCCTGGCAGTGTGCCCCAGATGCCACCTTTCCCCTGTCATTGCTGTTCCTAAATTGAAATGCCTTCCATTAACACATGATTTCATCACGGAATGACACAGAAAGAGCACTGCAGGAAACAAAGAGCCTGTGATGAATCACAGGAACATTTTTACAAATACACCTACATCCACGCCACTCCTCCAGTTCATATTGACAGTCCATGGAACCAGTCAGCGAGAAGTACACTGCAAGTGATGGAACAGATGGAGAACACTAGACAGATCATCTGGCACAATTCCCGGTGTGGGATTGCTCCCTTAGGTTCATTTTCTAACATTTTGTCCAGTCTTGTATGACTCAATGAGAAAGCAGAACAAAGAAATCAAGCAAAAGGAAAAAAAAAAAAACACCAAAAAAACCCAAAAAACAAAACAAGCAGAAAAAATGAAAAAGAAAACAAAAAGAGAAGGCTAGAAAAACTAAGAACAGTAGAATAGAACCAAAAGCAAATATTTTGGGAATTATTCAAAAACTCCAATAGCAAACAGAAAAGTTTCAACATTTTCTTCTGTCATTTTTGCCCAAACGTGTTTTTTGCTGAACATTGATGTAATTTTAAATGTATATCCAGAATCTGATGTTTGTTTAATGGAGATAGATCTAGTCAGAGTGGAAAAAAGGGTACCTTCCACTATGGCTGATTTCACAGTTTTCCCCTCCACCCAAAATACCTTCATAAAACTGAAAGTCAAAATTTTAAAAATATTGACATCCCAGCCTGGAAGAAATCTTTGTGAAGCCAATGAACATGCGAATGCTACTCATTTGAACATATGGGTCTTCTTTAGAAAGTGATGGATGTTCCTCAATGTCTTTGTTGATGGGAATGGAAACCTTCCCTCTCAGTGAGGATGACTAAAGGCAGGGAAGGCAAAAGTTGCAGCCTTTGTTCTAGCTGGGTTTAAGCCATGTCATGGACTGAACAAACCAGGAACAGCAGTAGAATGGGATCTCCAGAACCTTGAATGTGAGAATGCACTTTCACTGCCTTTAAGGATTTCAGGAAGGCAGAACAAAAAGGGAATAACTGTTCTGGACTCCTTCCATGTGTACAAGACCTAAACTACTGTGTAAAGTTGGGCTAATTAGCTGCTGCCATAAGTTATGGGAGGTCATTCTGAACTTCATATAGTATCAGTGAATCTAAAAGTCATTATTCTTTTTTTTTTTTTTAATTATCCATTGCCTTTTCTATGCTTTACCCATAAATGTATTAGCAGAGTAAAACATGCTGAAAGTCTCAGTAGGACATGGAAGGAGACAAACTTCTCAAGCATGTTGTAAGCTCTTCATAGACAAGAAAATCTACCATGTTTGTTTAAGCTCCATTCCATCCGTCTACTTTTTTGGGAAAGATTTGGAACAGGTTTAGTTTTCAGAAGCAGATGTTATCTGCTAAGTGCCAGACCAGCAGTTGGTGGGGGCTGCAGAGAACACAGGACTCTGCTTCTGCCCAGACACCAGCATATCCTTAAGCAACCCATTCACATAATTTTGCTGTTTCCAAAGCCCTCTGACCCACTTCTGGGACGGAGTTGACATTGGCATCTCCAAACCAGGACTTTCAGCAAACCCCAGGCTCAGTAGCAAGTCAGGGATGAGCAGGGCTGCTGCCCGCACACCCTGCTGTGCAGGGAGACCGTGGCGTAGATGCTCCACATGACGTAATTTTAAAACCTTTGATTGTACTCTTACTTCGAGGCAAGAATGTGTGCAATCATCATCACATGGCATGAATATTAAGGTCAGATGCAATCTCCTGCTGTTAGAGTGCGAGTTGGCTTACTCACGGCTCACCTACTTTTCCAGAGCTGATTACAGCAATTACTGGAAAAACCGTAGCTCTCTTACAGCCAAATCCCAAGCATTTTCCTTCTTAAGAAAGCAGGCTGCTAAGGTGCTCCACCTCATCAATTATAATTAGCCATCTCTTTTCTTCCAGTGGTTTGTATAAATGGAAATTTATTAAAGTGCTGAATCATAACGCTAATTGCAGAGTTAATTTTATCTGGGCAGACTTCTAAGCCACTGGCATTAAAGGAGAATTATTACTATTTTTCCACCCCTGTAACTGGAATGTACCACACATTATATTCTCTTGGCAACAATGAAATCTATTTGGGACCTTGAGCTGAGTAGTGTTGCTTTACTTTCCCACAGATCTCTATCTTTTTATGTCAGACCGAAAGTTCTCAAAGGCAGGGAGGCTTGGCTAGGATTATCTAGCAAAAACTTCAATTTATATTGATTCATATTGGTTCACTGTAGACTCTCTAGGGTTTTGGGATTTATTTTCCATAAGATAAATTTGTATTTTCCACCATGGAATTTCTGGTGGTACAGCAGTGTACTGGCTGAATTATTCTTGTTTAACAGACTCATGCAGTGTGTCCCTCACAGAGGGTAGGTAATGTTGACTCACTGTGATGTCTGTCATAACTGGATTTCAGAGTACTCTAGTAAATTAAAGGAAGTTAAAAGAATGTAATTCAATGCAATGAAATTACTTTGGGCTTTCCTAAACTATTTGGCTTTGAGACACTTGAAGGGTGTAATGACATCACAGAAATTTAGGTCGTGGTTTTAATATGAAGTACTCACTGTCTGGTCCAAGATCACTGCTGCTGGGATTCCCTGTTCCTAAACAAAAACAATTTAAAAATGCAAGTGGGGAAAAAAAACCCCAAAACCCCAACCAAAAGGTCCTTGGGTTTATAATAGAGGAAGATTTAGTGTGATTTTGTGAATGCTGTAGCTTGACTGTTGCCTTGATTGCATCTCTTGCAAAGATGTCCTGCCCCAACTACAGACATTTATTTCCCAATATGCTTTTTTCTTTTCCAAATATCCATTGTTCTTCATGGAATCTTTCCCCTGCCCCCCAGTCACAGAATCACAGAATCATTTAAGTTCAAAAAGACCTCTTAGATAATTGAGTCCAACCTTTGACCTTGTCAGCCAGCCCAGAGCACTGAGTGTCACATCCAGTAGTTCCTTGGACACCTCCAGGAATGATGACTTCAACACCTCCCTGGGCAGTCCTTTCCAATGTCTAGGCACCCTTTCCATGAAGAAATTCCTTCTGATGTTCAGCCTGAATCTCCCCTGGCACAGCTTGAGGCCGTGTCATCTTGTCCCTTATCCCCTGGGGGCAGAGGCAAACTCCTCCCCGGCTGCCCCCTCCTGTCAGGGAGTTGTGCAGAGCCAGAAGGTCCCACCTGAGCCTCCTTTTCTCCAGGCTGAGCCCCACCAGCTCCCTCAGCCACTCCACATAGGACTTACTCTCCAGATCCTTCAGGTGTTCTGCTGGATAGGCAATTTTGTGTCACAGATTCTATAAAATTACTTGTTTGCAGAAGACTTTTTGCAAAACTGGCTTGTCGCTAACTGGGCCATGATTAGACTTGCCAGGGTATGAAATCTTAGTCCTGCTACTGTCATTAGTTATCTCATTAGTTATCTCAACAGGAGTAGGCATAACAGTAGATTGATCAATAGGTAGATGTACACAGACACCCCTAACTTTAATCAATTATTTTATTTACTCTCTGAACCATTTAGATATGAATGAGTTCCAGTCCGACAGCTGTGTATGCAGCCATCTAAAAGACAACATATTTTTGCCCAAGCTCATGACTGACTTTTGTCGACAAATGTCTCAGAGATGTCCTGCTCAGTGCCTCTGCAGAGAAAACGTTCATCTGCCTGGATTCAGTGGTGAGAACAGGAACTGTGTCACCATGGGACCAGGACCAGCCTGTGGACAGCTGCCTTCAAGGAGAGCTGCTCCAAGGAAATGCAGACACATTTTGGCACTGAGATGATCAACTGCTGTCACTAGAGAGCTTTCAGCTTGGAGAAAGTTACACCTCCTGCCTGAAGCAATGAGGTTTTCATTTCTCATTCACCGTCTCAAATTACTTTTACATATTCACATATTTATATTTATTTATTTGCATGCTCTGTCAATTTAATTAATTAGAGTAGGTAAGCTGTTTTTAATTTTTGGGCACTTAGTAAAATAGTCTGTAAATCAGTGTTGTGTTTGCCTGATCAGTGAAAAGGAAGCAGAAAATGTCTGCTGGAGACCTCCACTTGGAGATCTCTCTACCAAAAGCATCTGAATTAGAAAAATAATATCTTATTCAGGTGGGTGCCAAAATGTACCCCACTTCTTCAGGGTGCAGGCTGAAGACCTGCAGAGAGTCTTCCAGCCTCATTGGTTAGAAAGTCCTTACCAAAATCCTTGTTTTGCACTCGTGGTTCCTTTCTCCAGCCCTTGTTGCATTTAAGATACAACCGCTGAGAATTTCAGCTGCTCCATCTACAATATACTGCTTAAACTGACTTTTCTTCGAGAAGCCAGACAGTTTCTAGCTAAACAAAAGTCTTGAGCAGCTAATGGCTTCAACTGCCACCATTTTATAAAACAGAATACAATTTTTTTTATTGAATGATTTGTGGTTATTCAGTGGTGAACAGTATTGATTTCTCTCTGTGTCTCTTGCTTGCTCGGTTTCTTCTATAATACTAAATGCATAATGTATGTTAAACAGGCTTGGCACATCTTGAAGTTTTGTTTTTCCATACTTGCTGATAAATTGCTTACAATTTGTCTCTGGAAACCAGATAAAGCTCCATAAGTCCAACTTGTAAGTTTTTGCTGTAGAGTCTTTGAAGCAATTTCATGCTTGTTTACAGATGAGAAATTAAGACAACCAAAAAAAAAAACCAAACAAAAAATGCTATGAGAAGAAGAAAGAGAAACCTTTCTTGAGAGATTCCTGAGTAGCTGGAGAAGAGGTTTGAATTGCATTGATATTTTATTNCTTTTTTTTTTTTTTTTTTAATTGTCTAGGTAAAAGATTCAAGGTTGCAAAATCAAAATTCGAAAGGTATTTGTATAACCACTTTGAGTAAGGAGACAAGAACGAGGGTTTCCTTTTCCTTTTTCTCTTTCTTTTCCTTCTTTCTTGATCTTTTTGTTTTCTTTTTCCTTTTCTTCCTTTTTTTTTTTTTTTTTTTTTTTTTTTTTTTTTTTTTAGGAGAACATAGATTCACCAATGGGAAAACTAGATTATCACCCAGGTCCACTCCAAGGACCAACTCCCAGTTCCTCATCAGGGACACCCTCATGGTGGCACCTGTCCTGGAGGTGGATAAATAGGAGCATGATATCTACCTGCTGGCACATTGCCAAGGTGTTAAAAGTTCTCTGTAAAAGTGATTTTTAACTGGAATTCATGTTGAATGGAGGAAAAAGACAAATCTACTAACTCTGCTTAACTTTGAAAATATTACTTAGATATATTTGTTTGGAGGGTGGTCTCCATAGCCTTTGTATATATTCAATAAAGAGAAAGAACTCACAGTACAACTCAGAGACCTTAAATTAGGCTTTTACTACCCATCATTTATCTGTGAAGCCTTTGGCTACCAGATACGTAACACAAGCACGTAAAGCAGGTGTCCAGAATTTAATGCTGTAAAGTTTCATGGTGCTTTCTTAGCTAGGATTATAATTTCCAATGTATCTGCTGATTTTCATATGATTTTAAAGTTTGATGATGGCCTAAGATACACTAGGTATTTTACCAAAAAATGACCCTCATGAGGATTTATAAGGCCAAATCTAAGTGACTTCAGACACTGGAAAGTATGAGAATTGCTTTGATTTGCAGGCTTCGTAAATGGAGAAAAACAGAGAGAATGTAATTTAGACTTTAGTGATAGATCAAAAGGGTACTGTGAACATGCCTCTAATAGTTAATGATGATAAAGAATTCAGGGAAATGTTCACATCATCCAAAGGATTTATTAGATTTCACCCAGTCTACTTTTTCATCTTCTGTAAAACTCATTTACTAAAGGCTTTAAGTGTGAAATTGCTTGTTTTCTAAATAATGGGGATACAAGATCGAACTATTCCATATGATGTAGTATGGAAGCAAGAAATAATGCACCTAAAAATAAAATTTAAAAAACCCAAACCATTGGTAAAAATAAATAAGGTGAGGCTTCAATGTTTTTGCAAACATAATGCGGAGCCTAATTAAGCAAGCATAATAGGAGAGATGGAGAGGGACTTCCCTGGAGTGACAGGACTTCACTCAGGGAATGGCTTCAAACCGAGAGTACATTTAGATGAGATATTAGGAAGAAATTCTTCCCTGTGAGAGTGGCTGCCCCATCCCTGGAAGTGTCCAAGGCCAGGTTGGACAGGGCTTGGAGCAAGCTGGTCTAGTGGAAGGTGTCCCTGCCCATGGCAAGGGGGTTGGAACGAGGTGATCATTAAGATCCCACACTCTAAATATTTCAGCCCTCTGCGTTGGGTGAGTCCCACTGGCAGTTCCATCCCTGCAGTTCTTCATTCTGGTACCATGTGGGAATGGAAATGCAAACAAATAGGGGAAGCAAAGCTGGAGGCTTTTGTTTGTGCATTTCAGAGTGATTTTCAGCTCTTATGCAGCTTTAATTTTGAAGTGAGACTATAATAATCAGTTCTGGGCACAGAAACCCTAGACATGAACACTTGCTGCTGCACAACAAACCAAAGTCTTTTGTTCACAGTTTCTGGTAAAAGGTCCAACCTACATTATTTGCAAGCACACACTCTTTGAACAGAAAAAGTGTATCCTTTACCAGCAGCTCATTAGCTACCAAAAGACCATTTCCATCAGTAAAAGCAAGGCTATTTGCAAGAAACCTGTTTAATTCTCACTGCTGAATCTGATGTGGGGTTAGTTTTAATAAACGTCTACGAAGAACAAAATAGTGGTCACCGAGTGTTTGACTCTTAGATACCAGGGGGTCAGATCATTTTCATGCAGTATATGCCAGCAGAGAAGTAGACCCTCCTAGCAAAGCTGATAACCAGTCTTGGTGCTGATAATGATGTTTGGTCTAATATGGATTGGACTGAAAAGGAACTGCTCCTTTGACGGTAAAAGATGCTCCATTTGGGATAGTACCCGAAACTTTAGCTTGGGGTTTGTTTTTGGGGGTTTTTTCCCCTTAAATTGCAGTTTTAGAAGTAGGATTTTTAACTTGTAAATTGATTATTTTCTTGTTAATTTAAAACTGCCTTCCTGTTTGTGAACTTCATAGTGCACAGCAGGATCTAGGACATGTTTTTAAATAAGTAAAATAAAAAAAGTAACAACAGACCTGGTTATGAATGGGTACTAGAATTTTAAAAAAAATATCAGCTCCAGACTTTCCAACCACCATATAACCAACCAACTGGTATAATCATAAAACAACAGAAATAACAGTATGCTGGAGAGCCTATTGCAGTGGCAACATCTGTCTTAATTATGTAAATGGAAGGCTATCATCAAGCATCAAGTTCTCTTTAATAAAACCTCAGAGACAGCCAATTTGTATCACTTAGACAACTGCATTTCACATATACAAGCTGCATTTAAAAGTACACATCTTTTACGTGCCAGTTGTGAACTGAGAGTTACAATGCTGGCATTCCCTGTTACGGAACATGATGGGAAGCACAAAGATTCCCTGGGGAACTTTGACAAACTGCTTCATAATGGTGGAAGTAAGAGCTGCTTTCCCTGTCTGATACTACTGCACATCACATTTCCAATGAGAAAAGTTATTTCAGCTGAGGTAACTGTGTACAGCTAAGCTATCACCACTGTGATACCTACACTTTTGAGTAAATTTAGATTAAGAAGCTCTCATGATTCAATAAATTCTTGGGCTGCTTTATGACTTTGAGGAAAATATTGTGCTCTCGCTGTTTCTGATCTCATGCCCTCTAAACAGGTTCCTATGGAATCAGAAACATGTCCATAAAAATGGGTGGCTGCACTCTGACAGGTGGGCTACTGGAGTACACGTAGTAAATTAAATTCAGCAGCATCTGCATTTTGTGTTTGGGTAGTTAGACAGAGTCTTATCTGCTAAAAAATAGCTTCCCACCATAGATTTCCTGCTGTCCTCATAAGCCACAGCTCAACATCATGGCTGAAGGGGGAAGACAGCAGAGTTGGCCTGAGCTGCTTCCTACACCACTGCTGCTTCCCAGCTAGTCTAGGATTTTGTGACACGGGGGACAGCAATGTGTCACCCTGCCTGAACCAACTGCACCAGCTTATGCTGAGGAAGTTGATTTATTTATGAAATCCGGTAAGGAACTCAGAGTTTATGGCTCTGATCCTGATGTTTCAGGATCAGGTTAAACCTGTAGTTGAACAGTCCTGACCTTCTGGTAGGGTTGACTCCTCTGAAGTACATTCCTTGTTCCCCCAGGCTGTTTCTGGAACTTCTGTAAGCACTTATCCCATCACTTGCTAAGCAGTGTGACCCAAACTGATGATCTGAAGCTAGGGATAAATCCCTGCCTAAAACCCTCAAGTTGTGTTTTTCCTCTTCTTTGCTTTAGCCATGAATATTTTCCCAAATGAACCACGTGATTTTTGGTGTAACCCCCACAGATGGATCAGTTAATTCCCCCAAGGGATTGTTGTGTGGGTTTTGTGTTTGTGTGAGCATGAATGGCTCTGCAACCTGAAGTCTACAGTGATGCTTTAGGGCATGACTACTACTACTACACTGTCTCTGTGAATCATGTTTTTCTGGTTGCTACACCACTGGTTGCCATACTCCCTCATTTTATCTTGCTCTTACAGGTATCTTCTGCAAAATTAGGGCTCTGGTCGCAGATATTCTCTTCTGCTTTTCACAGCTTCTATGTACCTGAAAACCTGGGCAATTTCTTAGCTCGGTTTTAACTTTTTACCCTTCTCTCTTGTTTCATGTATCATTGATTTGGGAAAATGTACCTGCTAGGCTGGGTTATGTTATTCAACCCTGATGTAATGAGGATTGAATGTGAGAAGAACTCCAGCATCTTCTTTCCTATCAGAGGAACCCACTCATCTGCAGGTCTCCTATGAATCATTTTTGGAACTTCCTTCTGGACTGATTTGTGGAAAGGTGCCCATTCATTTCTCCTCTCAAAATTCAGGTTGTATTGGTAGTGTGAGCTCCTAGAGTACATGCTTAAAATTATCCTGGTCACCCATATTAAGATTCTCCCTTGAATTATACTCCTATCCCCGCTTCTGGTCCCTCTCTACTCTACTCACCACAAAAAGTCTGCATCAGCCCCTATTCAGATTTTTAGCCTCTCCCCCTTAAAGGTATTTCATCATCTAAATTAGCTAATAAGCAAAGCAAAATTATTAAAATGAAAAGAAAACAATAGACAGTCCCCACTCTGTTCTGTATTCTCTTTCTGTTCAGGATTCCTGCTAATGAGCAAAACTGGTGGTTTTATATTTCTGTGACAAGACAATTTGTGGCTCAGTGTTTCCTGCACTGCCTGAGCACATTTGTCATAGTCCATAGTCCACTACACTTAGACAGGAATGTCGAGGAAAAAGCAAGTGAATTATAGTTTGACTTAGGTTAAGGTTAGACCTCTAAGTTGGCAGAGAGATAAGTCCTGGGTAAACTAGACAGCTGTGGTCAAAATGGACAACTGAAGTGCCTAGGGACCTTCAAAAAAATTCTGTACAGCTCCTAGAGTTAACCTTTACAAGGCAGCAGAAGCACTCAGGAAAATGTGAGGGGTGGATGAGGAATAGGAAAGGTGAATCACGGAGCAGGACTAGACTGCTTAATCTACATCCTCAGATAACACAGAGGAATTGAGTCTGTGCTGACTAAAGTGGGTTGCACCTCAGAGCTGAAAGGCAGATGCAATTCCTCTTGAATTAAACAATAAAACCAGGACCTAAATAAAGGCAAAAAGAAAATCAGGTCTCGCTTTCAGGCCCAGCTTATGTTACAAAACCTGGGAACAGTACCTGGGACATGAAATGAGGAGAGAGGCACAAAAAGTCTGGCATTCTGTCAGCAATCGGTTTTTGCTGGAGAAAATCTGAAAGCAAATCTGTTAAGGAGCTGACAGACCTTTAGAGCCCAGATGCTTGGGTCAAAGCATTTTAGATGAATTTAAGGAATTGTAATCACAACAACATGAGGTATTTACATATGAATATACTCATTGAAGCAACAACAGGGACATAGACTAACAAACAGTACCCGTGGTGCAGAGCTGTGAATATGAGTGAGTGAATAAGAAATGCTGAGCTGTTACTGATCATCACGTCCTTCCTGGAAGGAAGAGCAGATCGCTCACCCATAAAGAGATCTATTCCTTAAATATATTCATCTTAAAGAAGTAGGCACCTACATACAAAGAGCAGTCTGTATATGAGTTAGGTATCCAAGCTATCATTATCATCAGTGGAGATCAAGTCAATGTATAAAATGAAATACAGACCCTCACCTGGTCAAATTTAGGTGCCTACTTTGATTTTCTGCCCAGGACGCAATATTTAGCCATATGTTTCTGAAAATGAACATCCTTAAGAGAAATTCTTAGGAGAATTCTCAAGAGAAAAGGCACCCATCTTGGTTCAAACCTAAAAGTGAGTTAGCTAGCTGGTAATTGAGCTAATTATCCTTACTGTTATCCTATCCCTATAAAAGAAAAGTTCACTGCAAGTTCACTGCAACTACTGAAAAAAGTGCCAAGTCAGCTCCATTTCTGAGGTCTGATGGTTTAACAATGAGAGAGAAGTTTAACTCTCCTTGGCAAACTGCAAGAGGAACTCTTTGTGGTAGGAAACAGGAAAAAAATGAACAGAATTTGGGACTTGACCCATTAGAAAGGTTAACTGCAAATGTACAGAGTCTGAGTTAGACTTTCACTCCACATATTACAAGTTGTTTTCTGTTCTTTGCCTTTTTTTTTTTCTTTCCCCAGCTACTAGAAGGCATCACTGGTGTATTTTTCAGCCAACATCTGGCAAGAAACCACACACTATGGCAGCTAGTTTAGGAAAACATTTAAATATTTTCCCCTGTCGCTGGAGGAAATGGGTGCTTTCACTACATTCCTAATAGTGAGAGTTTTAGCACAGCTTCACAGCAGCACTCCAGGATGTTTTCTTTAGAGAAAACAAAATACAAAATAAAATATAGCTGTTATAAACTGTTAATTATAGTTTATAATAGTAATAATCCCAAAGAACTTGATCATTACTGTAGTTAATGATCAGTTTGTTAGGGTTTAACTGCCTTTACTTCCATCTAGGGATACCTAATTAGCAAACCAGTCATTAAATACTAGTAATGACTAATTATTCGAGGATTAAAAGCTTAAATATAAATAAAAGCGAGATTGAGACTCTTAAAATTAATGCATTAATGTACCCCTTCCTCAGCATGAGTTACAGGCTACATCCTTTCCTTATGACTAGCCCACTTTCTATAGGGTTTTAATTCCCTCTAAATTAGTTTCTTTTTTAATAATCTCTCCAGATGCCTAATTCACATACAGATTGGCCATTGTTTCAGAAGCCCAAATCTTTCCATTTAATGGAGTGCCTTCATTATTGCTAAAATTATTAATTTCTTTTCAGTGTTCAGCATGCTTTTTCAGGGGCTTTTGATATCCTTGGGTTTCTTGTTCCACATCAAGTCAAGCTGCCTTCAATGAGCATGAGCAATATTATTTGCTATGTAAGATATCAAATGTGCTTACACAACTGTATCAGGATGACCAGGGAAAGCCAATACAAAGCAAATACAGCTTGGGCCTTTTAGTTAGTGCAGAACCAGGTGCTGTGTGTGTGGTGGCAGAATGGCAGTGGTAGAAAAGACAAAGGCAGAATAGGCACAGTTTGTCATAACAGAGAAAACCTGGATGCATATAGTCCAGCTAGGATAAATATCCACAAATGCATGGGTTTATCCAGAGCACAAAATGTAGAGTGTCTGCAGGCCACAGAAGTCCTACAGATAGAGGTTAAATGTAATTTAAGTAGGGCAAAATATGTTCGCCAGCTTGCACATCAGTTTACTTTTAACTCGTGTCTGTTTACCCAAACCTATCTGCTTTACAAATGAACCATAAATAAACTACACAGTGTTTCCACAAGGGACCTCTCAGCCAAAGCAAAAGCAAAGTTAAATTTGACAAACCAGGAAATTGCATCATTTGTCCTCAATCTAACTACAAAGATAATGGTAAACTACATAACCCAGCTATTTAAACATGATGGCTGAATAATCCCCAGACTAATTCATACTTCAGGAATGGTTACAAGTGCCAAGGCACTGCAGGGAGACAGCTTATACATCAACAGAAAACTGTTGTGCAGGATTTGTGCAATCCTTCCTTCTTTCCCTGAATTATTCTGAAGTATTTCAGTGGGAGTCTCTTGGGAATATTTTGTGTCAAACAATAAAGTTTCCCCTCACTCTTTTTTTGATATGATATTTGTTCAATAAACCCCAGGACATTCTCTGTTTATAGAAATTATAATTGCTCTATTGAAGTCAGTGAATCCATAACTTCTTAATCTAGTTTTTAACCTAAACCCCATGAGAAATGCTATTGAAAAGACACATAGTTTTTTCCACATTTCTGTTTTTGGGACTTTTCATAGCAGAAGTATAATTCACCACATTTAATGACAGAGAAGAATTAAACCCAAGATCTATTTCTTCTTCATGAATCTTGGGTTGATGTTTCCAGCAGCAGCAGGTCATTTTTCAGCTGGTCAATTAGAACACACACACACACACACACACGTTTGTGCTCTTTCAGAGAGATGCTGCTTATTAAGCCTCCCTAGTTGGGTTTCATGTGAACAAATGTAGACACAAAACTCAGATGACTGTACTGCCAAAATGTACATTTTTTTCTATATTGACTAGAGTGAATAATGCAAATGCACCCATATCCATAGTACGGCCTATATTTCTAAAATAAATTCTATTGGTGAGACAGGATGAAGTAAATTTGATCTATTTTCTTTCTGTTTAAGTTTTACTAGCTCAAAGTTAATTCTGAGATATTGGTGAAATGGGAAAGAAGGCATGAATACCAAATAAAACACTTTTTTTTAAATTTTTGGCCCTGAACTGTAGGTTTTTGTTCCATGTTGGCTTAAGGAAGCTCCAGACTGCTCCAGGCATTGAAAAAGTGTCAGAAAGAGGCTTTAGTGGAATGACTCCATGTTTACATCACAATCAGATGGCAGGTACAACCAGCATGTGTGGTGGTGACACCTGGTGAAAAATAGGCAGTCACAAAATCACGCTTGCCTCTGCTGAGTCTGCTGACTTTCGTGTGAAAATAACTAAAAAACTCCTAATTTTTCAACATTTGCAGTTATAATTGTAGGGATTCTGGGCGCATGTGAATGTTTGTGTTTTAAACAACCTTCACTTCAGAAGAGACTGACATTGTGCCATCCTCCCATCTCCTGCCTGTACAGGATTAGCTGGGGGCTCAGAGAAGGAAAAAAAAAAAAGATCCTTTCCTACTCTAATGGTGGGTTTGTAGCTTTCCATTCATCGGTGCTCAAAATGGAGCTTTCTTCTGGCTGTAGCAAAGAGTCAGGTTTCTAATGGAGTGCACCGCATTTGTTTCTTTCTGAGGTGTGAGGTATCACGGCAGCTCAGCACCATTAGCATTCACTGCTACGGGGAAGAGAGAACTCAGCTACATTCATTGATCTCTGTCTGATATGCTTAATGAAAAAATACATCGAATATGATAACACTGCCTTAAGGAACAGAGGTAATTATTCAATTTCTGTGTGTTGAGAATAACTTGCTTCCTTCTTTGGTATACATCAGAAAAGGAGAATGCTATAAGCACATTTACTCTTTATTTTTTCCTTTTTTTTTTTCCTTTTTTTTTTCCCCCCTCCCATTCTTCCCCCTTCAAATAAAATATCTTAACGACCTTCTGGTCTTCTGTGACCAGGTCTTAGTGAACTGTGAGGTATGAAACAAGGGAAATGTGAGCAGTAACTAATTGGGGAAGGACTCTGGGCTGCTATGGTTGCTCTGAACAATGAGGTTGGGGTGCTGTCCTTCATGCTGAAAAGAAGTAGCCGGCTTTAACCCTTTCCTCCCTGTGCACACAGATTCCACCAGGCTTCTTTAAGTAGTTAATAATTCTCTCTAGGGTTTTGTGCATTCCACAAGTGTCCAAAGCTCTGTTAACACACCTGCTTTTGAGGACAAGCCTCAAAACCTTCTCTGTGATGTGGAAATCTCTTTGCCAGCATGACCAGCAGGTCAAGGGAGGTGATTCTCTCTCTCTACTGTGCTCTGTTTGAGACTCCTCACAGCAATACTTCATCCAGCTCTAGGAAGGATGTGGAGCTGCTGGAGCAGACCAGAGGAGGCCATGAAAGTTGCTCAGAGAGCTGGAGTCCTTCTGCTCTGGAGACAGGCTGGGGGAGCTGGGAGTGTTCACATGGAGAACACTCTGGGAAGATCTCAGAGCACCTTCCAGTGCCTAAAGGGGCTCCAGGAGAGCTGGAGAGGGACTTGGGACAAGGGATGAAGGGACAGAACAAGGGGGAAAGGCTTCAAACCAGTGGAGGCCAGAGTTAGATTAGATACTCAGAAGGAATTCTCTTCTGTGAGGGTGGTGAGGCCCTGGCACGAGTTGCCCAGGGAAGTTGTGGATGCCCCATCCAGGGTGATGGGGTTGGATGGGGCTTTGAGGAACCTGATCTAGGGGAATATTATCCTACCCATGGAACTCTAAATTCCCTTCCAGCTCAAACTATTGTATGACTGCATGATTCTGTGGTTGGCAACACTGCTGTGGAAAAACACAACCCAAAACATGAATAGCTGGAACCGTAGTGAAAACTGAGTTTCTCTTATCCTTCCCAAAGATGGCTTTATCTCCATTCTTTATTTATGTGATAAACTTTGGATTTTGAAATATACCAGAGCCACACAGGACAGAGAAGCAGCTCAGCTGAAATGCAAACCAGGGAAGCGATTTGCCAGATCTTGTCATAAAAGACCTTCTGCTAAGATCACTCTTTATTTCTGACTTCATGTAGTGCTGAGCTGAGATTTCCTTTACAAGACTGAAATCTCCTTAAGGGAGATCATCTTTAGCAACAACTTCAGGGCAGGTTTCTTTCCCTGCACATATGCTTGGAAACTTGGATTTGTTATCAGAACGTGAGACTGATGTGGGCTGAGAAGTGAGGAAGCCATGGGTGGGTGTTTCCTTTAGAATGGTCAGCTACAGACATGACATGAACAAGTCTTACTTATTTTTTCTCAAGTATCCTTTACTACCCAGAACACAAATAACAGAGATTAAAGGATATGGGATGTAGAAACATAGTTTTGTGTTCAATCACAAATAGGCAGATTCAGCAAAGCTTCAGACTAACTCCACTTAGTGCAAAGGCCACCAACTTGCCTCGTGTATAATGGACTAAAATGGGAACTTGCAATCATCACCTCAGCTTTAAGGACTCATATTCTTCCTAGGCTGAGGCTGAAACCATCAGGCTTCATCTCTGGAAGAACACGGAGCAGTGGAATGCATGAGCCCTGGGTATATGGTAAAGAAAAATTGCAGCACTAAAATGACCCAGGTCCCCAGTTAGAAGTCATAAGCCCTTCTCATAACATGTATGAGGATCATAAAGTGAACAAGGAAGTCAAGTTGGTCATGAAATGAAGAAGAAATGGGAAGGAGTGAGACAGACAGAAAGTGAGGCTAAAAAAATGAGCTAACCAATGAAAAAAAAAAGAGTTAATGCAGAGGGACAAAACAAGAAACAGACAAGTCATCATTACTGAGGACTAAAAACAGAAATACAAGAAAGAAGTCTCCAACTGAAGTTTCCAACTCATCCTAATAAACAGCTTCTTTATGTGGGTGCAATTTGACCCCCATTCTCTTCTTTAGCAGTGTGAGTTTGAAGTATAAATCAAACCTCTTCTGTACAGATGTGTCTCTGAGCTCAGAGAGGTGCAGACACAGAGGGAAGAGTTGCCAGATCTGAGAAAGATGGTTTTGTATATGGAAACTCGTCCTCCAGGAGACCCTTTTGGAAAATTTGACCAGCCAGGACAAAGTCAAAAAAGAGGTCCAAAGAGTTTTAGGGACATTATTCAGCAATTTATCCACCCTCCTGCCAAGCAGACACAAAATGTCATGTTCTACTCACCACTCATGCTGTTCTACACCCAGAGCAGTATGAGTTTTGTCAGCCTGAGTGTTTGTACCAGGACCACGTCATTTTCACTCAAAACCCTGACTGGTTTTCATGACCAGACTGGGTGGGGCTCTGAGCAATCTGGTCTAGTGGGAGGTGTCCTTGCCCATGGCAGGGGGTTGGAACTAAATGATATGTAAGGTCCCTTCCAACCTAAACCATTCTGTGGTTCTGTGCTTCATGATTCCAACCACACATGAAAGTTGGGCCTGTTCAGCATGGAGAAGAGATGACTGAGAGGGGACCTCATCAATGTACACAGCCATCTGCAGGGAGGGCTCAGAGCAGGGCCCAGGCTCTGCTCCGGGGGCCCAGCAATGGCACCAGAGGAACGGGCAGGGACTGAGCCCCGGAAGTTCCACCTGGACAGGAGGAAGAGCTTCTGTCCTGGGCAGTGGCCCAGCACTGAACAGATTGTCCAGAGACGGTGTGGAGTCTCCTCCCTGGGGGTATTCCAGACCCCTCTGGACACAACCCTGTGCCGTGTGCTCTGGGATGGCCCTGCTGGAGCAGGGAGGTGGGACCAGATGACCCTGCTGTGGTGCCTCCCAATCTTAGGCACTCTGGGTGGCTCTGTATGTGATTTGCCAAGGCCCTGTTTTGAAGACCACACAACAAGCTTGGCCATTTGTCCTGACAACAAACAGGAGCAGCCGCACACTCGGGAGATGTGATAAATATTTTTTAGTGTCCCATTACTGCGTAGCCATCTGCTATTTATTGCAATTTTTCAGACCATAGTACATCTATCTGATATTTATATAGATGCTGCTTTTGTTTCCATAAGAAGTGTATTGTAACTTAATGTGGCATTAGCTTAATGTTCCATTAAAACAGAGTGCTGGCAAGTGTATGAATGTGCATATGTACATCTAAATTACTATTTTCCTACCCACATTGAGGCAGTGCTGGGAAGCCATATAGATACTGAACTTCTGCTAGGCAATATTTTCAATACCGAATGAAAATAACTTGTTTGTGCAAAGCCACCCGTTTCCCTAATTACAGCCACTCCTACTGTAAGAGGAAATTGAAAATTGGGTACAGCAGGAAATAAGGAGACAAGAGTTTTATTGTCTGTTCCATTGTTACTAGTATTATTAACTCATTCCTATCCTTTGGGGGGGAAAAAAAAAAAAGAAAAAAAAAGAAAAAAGAAAAAAAAGGCTCTAATCTCATTATGGCTTGGTCTCCCCGACTGTGAAATTATACCAGGCAGAAACTGTGAAGCTGTATGTATTAAATACCAATATAAATGATTCCTATATGATCCCAGGGAGGTTATCAACAGAGACAAAAGACAGAATTCCCACAAAATTGCCTTCACTCTCTGTGAGGCATTTAAACCAGACAGGATTGTGAAGGAGTTGCTTGCCTGTTTTAACCACTTTTAAACTTCATAACAATACAGAAAACCTTGGATGAAGGGAACTAAACTCAGAGACTGGTGAAGGTGTGTCAGGTGTCCAGGAGATAAGAACCTCTCCATAACTCTGCCGAAGCTGTCAGAAGGACCTCGACTGATGTGTTTTCAGGCCACACATGTTGGCATTTGGCAGTGTGAGGATTTCAGGTTCCCCAGGGAAGGTGCAAATGCTGCTCTATTATCAATAACACCCCGAGTAGCTCAGACTGCCAGCAGATTTTACAAGTGAACTGTGGAACATGTCAGGACACTGGGCAGGCTGAGCTGAGCGAGTGTTTCAGACTATTGGGTGCCCTGAGCAGTGAATGTGCTAATGTCAAACTAACCTTAAAAATGTGTGTGTTTAAACACTTTAACCAGAGCAAGGCCTGTAGAAATGCCACAAAATATCAAAGGAGAATAAGACTATGTAAATGCAGTCTGAGAGTTTCTATCCTTATGGAAACAAGGTTTTTTGCTTTTTTTTTATTTTCACAGCCCTCAAGGTCTTCTGCCAAGCCGAAGAGATGGTGGTTCATTGCATTGATTTACCACTCACTGAGGGATGCTGCCAGTTTGACTTTTCCCATTCACTCCTGGGCTGACTTCTTTATTGAGTTAACAAATGCATAAAACTAGGATAATACATCCATGAATCACTCCCATAAATGTAGCTCAGTACAGGGCAAGGCTCATGCTGGTGGTGCTGATCCCCCACAGCACTACAGACATCTGCTGTTCTTTCTCTAGGAAGCCCCTTTCTATTGCTTTTCGTGTGCTGCTCATAGACATTGGGTCTTGGCAATCTCAGGCTCATCCCTCCCTTTCTTCATGTACAATGTGTTCTACATGAACAAGGGTCTGAGGCTTTCATTATTTATCAGGGGATGGGGTCATATCATTGTACCAGGGGCTCTGGGGCACTCAAGTCGTGGTGGTCTGTCACACAGCCTTTGTGGGGCCAAAACAGCCTTGGTGGCTTTAAAACCCATCAAAATCCTGCAGTGCAGCAGAGTCAATGCAATGTGGGGATCCCATGTGGAATTCAGGTAGGCCATTGTGCACATGGGAATCATAGAATGCTTGGGTTGGAAAGGACCTTAAAGGCCATCTAACTGCAGCTTCCTTGCCATGGACAGCAGCACTTTCATCTAGACCAGGTTGCTCAGCCCTCCATCTAACCTGGCCTTAAGCACTTCCAGAATGGAGATGAAACCTCTTCTCTGTGCACAAAGCCCTGCTCCAGGCCAGGGCTGATGGTGTGTTGTACTGGTGAGCTGCAGCTCTGAACAGCTCTGCAAATGAAAATCTTATTATAGGATGGCAGGGCTTTTGTTTTGCCTAGAGACACGCTGCAAGGACACTATTTTTAAAGCCCACTTAGGAAGATGAAGAATTTATTTGTGTACATGGTAATGAAAAAACAAAAAAGCATGTTATATCATTTCTAAGCAAAAAGTAGTCCATTTGCAATTTCGTTTTCCTGTGCCAACTCGGTAAATATGGGTTTCATCTATATGTAGAAAGAAAGTTGATGATTAACCTGGAGATTAATTACTACTACAGGGGTGATTTCTCCAGGCAAGGGAAGATCAGATCTCCATGGTGCTCTGCTGTGCTGCATGGCAGGTAAGAGACTGCCTCTCCTTTGGGCAGCTGAAACAGAGAAATTTTCCCAAGGGGAAATAGGAAAATGAACAGCAGGAAGTCACACAACAGACCAGTGGCAGGGCTGGGGCCTCAGGGCCAGGACTTGTCTTGTAAAGACACATCTGGTTGTTTCTCAGTGTGCAGAACAGAAGGTAAAACTGATGTCTCCCATCCTCAAACCAAGCAGAGAAACAGGGGATGCTCCACCTCTGACTGGGGGAAAATTCTCCTGATTCGTGTTGTGGAAGCAACCTTTTGGGCAGGGCTGTCCTGAAGGAAACAGGGAGACAGGGGAGGGGAGGNTTTCAGTATTAACTACATTTTTGGGCATTTCAGTATTAACTACATTTTTGGGCATTTCTGCTTTTCTTTTCCACTCATGCTGATTACTGTACTTTTCATCTCGGGGGAGGTGGGGCTGAGTGTGGCGGGCGAGAGAACGACGGGTGTAGAGAATGACAATAATAAAAAGTCTGTGG
>VWZW01002398.1:28743-47680 GCA_013397115.1 Edolisoma coerulescens
GGGATTCTGGGATGCAGCCGGGATGCTGGGATGCTCGTCTTCGGCTACTTCGCAGTGCCACCTGCTGGCCCCGCTCCTGCCCGTGTGGAAATTTCCACAATGGTGCTCGCTGCAAGGCGGATCGCAGCTGCTCTGGTAACTCGGCTCCCCAGACTGCGTTCCGGCAGCCCGCTGGGCTGAGGGAGGGCCCGGCAGTGCCCGGAGCCGGCCCTCGTCTCCCCAGCCGGAGGCAGCCCTTCCTCTCTCCCGCTCTTTTTGACCACCACTACAGGGATCTCTGTGTTTCGATTGCCAAATGCTGTAGTTTATTAATAGTTTCTGCATCGTCCCTTAGATATGAGCTTCCTACTTTTTTTTTTTTTTTTTTTTTTTTTTTTTTTTTTTTTTCTCCCGTTTGCAGAAAGGCGTTTTAGCAGATGGGAAGCCTTTGATTTTGTGCGTATGCAGCAGGGAGCCACGTTAAATGGGACTTTTATCATAGGCTTACAGAAAGGCTTGGGTTCGAAAGGAACTTAAATATCATCTACTTCTGACCTCCCTGCCGTGGACAGGGATGTCACCCACTAGATCAGGTTGCTCAGGCCCCACTTTTCTTCCATTATCCCCTTCCCAGGAGCTCTGTTTGCCTTAGGATTCAGCAAGGATGCTTGGACAAGAATTAATGGACTGAAAAAGCAGCTTTAAAGATGTCACTTTTTCAAATATTTTTGAAGCTTTGAATCATATATCAAGTTTGTTTCCAAAGTTAAAAGCAAATAAACCCCCTTCCCCACCCACCTAGACCAAGGATGCAGCAGACAGGTACTCAAGCTTCCCGGAGCAGGTAACCCCACACACTGTGAGCACAGCTGTGGCTGCCCCATCCCTGGAAGTGTCCAAGGCAAGGCTGGATGGGGCTTGGAGCAACCTGGCCTGGTGGAAGATGTCCCTACCCATGGCAGGTGTTTGGAACTCGATGATCTTTAAAGTCCCTTCTAACCCAACCCAGTCTGTGATCCTGTGATTCCATAATTCCATGATTATACCTGCATTAGCAGCTCAGCCCTGCGCTGTTTTTGTGAGGAAGGACCATGCCAGCTCACTCGTTGCTCCAGGTAGGAATGGCTGCCTGACAAAATTTGTGATGAGGGCTCTACACAAAACTGCATTATTCAGTGTAAGCAGAGATTATTGGTCACGACCACATATTTTATCCACATACTCTTAACAGCAGCAGCTCTTGAAATAAAATCCACCCCTCTTACAGCATCTTTTCTCTGATTGATTTCCTGATGGAGGATTCATGGATCTGGCCAGGAAGGCTTTCTGAGAAGAAGTATGAGTGGAGATGAGAGCAGGGAGAATCTGCAAGGCACTAACAAAGAAAGTGTTGGGGTTATTGCCTTGTGTAAACCAGAAGAGATCTTCTAAGACAGGAGAGTGAAATTGATAAAAATATTTGGAAATGGTAAAACCCTTCACTTTGCCATGGGAAGTGCAAATCTGGCTCAAGCAATGCCATTATCCAAATTGCTCCCATACCCTTTGTACATCAGGTCTGTGATTTCAGACCCTGCAGGAAAACCATAGGAAAGCAAAAGAAATATGCAGGGAACTTAGCAGGTTTTCTCCCCTCCTCACTCTACTGTAATGTCAGCATTTTCTCTATACTTTTCAGGAATAAATTACAGGTAATTCTAGCCAGAAAAATAAATTTAGTTTTCCTAGCTGCCTTCTTATCATGGAGTCTTTATCTCTGAAAGGGGTGAGAAAGTAGGAGTTATTTCAGCAGGACTTATCACACTGATCACAATTATTTTGCTGTTACCTAAGTGCTCACTGCTCAATTGTTGTATTGTTTCATCTTCAGCTGCAATAACTTTACAGCAAGGGCCTGGATGGTAATAAGGACTGATTCCTGTATTAAGTGTGTTATTTCTCGAAGTTTTAAAAGGTGTATATGTAATCATCCTAGTTTTCCAGGGCTGCAGTCGTGATTCAGGACTGAGCCCCTGGGTCATTTAGCTGGATCCCACATGCCTTCCCTCGTGGCTGCCATTCCCGTGGCTCTGTGGAGAGCTGACAGACAGAAACCCACCTCTTTTCCCAGCTGTAGCCTGGCATCAAGAGCCTCTACAGCCAGGTCTGGACATGTCTCTCCCACACAGACCAAACCCAATGTTGTAATGGCATTGTGCACCGAGATGTTGTGGAAGAGAAGAGCTCTTCAGACTGATACTGACCACAGGCAGCATAAGAGCTCCCCCTTTAGGGGCCATCCCGTGCAGGACACTCCTTGTTTCAATTAACTTGCAGCACAGACTTAATCTGACAGAACTGCAGGTGGAGAAGGAGCAGGTTGCTCCTGCTGTTGAAGGGCTGAGAGAACCACACGCCCATCTCGGGCTGGATGCAGGTGGGTGAGGCTCCCAGCCTACACAGCCCCACAGCCCTCTTTTCAAGAGCTGCCTGCTCTCATGTAAATCCCTGGTGTCTGCTTGCTGAGTCAAGGAGACTTCATGCCAGGCTGACTGAGGTAATATCAGGATCTCTCCCTCCCTCCCTCCCTCNTATTAAAAAATATAGGGGATTTTTGATGTCAGACAGAATTGAACATCTTGATGAGGTCTAGCACAGAGCCAGAGAAAAGAGGATGCTTTGCTAGGGAGATGCAGAAGTTACCACGTTCCTCAAAGCACCCCACATTCCTGCTTGGTACCCCCTCAATCCTTTGGATGTGAGTAATTATTCTTCATTCTTTCACCACAGGAACCCCTTTCATCTTTCTTCTGATGGAAAATGAGGTTACCCCGAGTCATGCTGGGTGTCTCCAGAAGATAGTGGGATCCCCTCACAGTGTGACACGGGAGCTGGGCTTATCTCTTCCTATTCAGTGATTCCTGTGGGGTCTGCTGTAGAGCAGCCTCTGTTGTAACAGAGCTGAAATATCATGTTTGCAGGCTGAAGAACGAATTTCTGCAGCAGAGCAGGAAAAGACACTTTGTGAAGAATAATACATTCATATAATATTTTCAGATAATAATGCAAGGAGCCAGGTTGAATTCTTTTCAAAAGGTCTGATTCCTATTTCAGTTACTGAGGAGCTTTAGTCATCGCTGTAAGATGAATGTTTCATCAGTATTTATTTTAAAAGCAATTTCTATCATCAGTCAGGATTTCAAGTTGAATTTAACCCTTTGCATTTCCTGTAAAATACATATATATGCATATGAACAGGCACAATTGTGCTATTTAAGGCCATCACTATAGACTGAGAACAGAGAAAACAGTATTTTGAAGCTGTTCAATTAGCCAAAATTTACCTTATGATTTATAAGAACAGATTTATTTTTCTGTCTCCTAAATCTTAACATTGGCAAATTAGGAATCTCTCTCTGCCTGGTTAGTTACCAAGGCAGGGGTTTTTAAGAGCTTCTGATATCCCAAGCCAAAATTGTGAATTTTAACTCAGAGGACTGGCAATTATTCAGGAAGTAGCATAAATAGTATTTCCTACCCTTCTGCCACAGACACAGATTGCATTTCTGACCACAACTTCTTGAAAATACGTGCTGGCCAGTGATTCCTGACCAGCAAATGGCTCCCATATGACAGAGGAGGTGGCTTTTATTCTGCTTCATCTCTTCAGCTTTTTCTTCGCTCTGCAGCAGTTTTTGTAAACCCTTGTGGGGAGCTCTTTGATGTGCACAAGGTTTTTATCACCATAATTACTCACAGCACAGTAGGATACTTGATCCAAGAGGGAAAGTGCAAGTCCTGGAATGACTGACCACTTTGTGGCATGAAAAAAAGATGCTCCCAGACAATCTTTGGACAGAGGCAGCCTCAGTTTTGTCTGGTGGATAAAAGGTCTGACCTGGGTGTTTGCATAATACGGAGAAACAGCTCTTAATAGTTTTCCATACATTTGGGCCCATAAAAATGTTAAAAAAAAAATCAAACCCCACCACAAATTACTTATGAAAAGGTTGCCAAAGGGACCTCTAGCACACATTTATATGAGTGTGTGATTCCTGCAGATCACTATGGCTACCTCCCTTTGTTCTTGTTCAGCTCATCTGAAATATTATGTGTGATTTTGCTGTAGTTGTATTTTGTTGGTTTTGGTTTTATTTTTCTTGGTAAACAAGCAAGTAGAGAGGAGTCCTCACACTGTAGAAGCTTATGGATCTTATAACAGCATCACAGGACTTTGAACATCCATCCATACATCGGGAACTACTGGCTTATAATTTGTAAAAATCAGGTCAAAGACACCCACCATTCCCAGTAATTGCATGAAATTCAATTATCTCTTTCAGGCATCAGATCATTGGAACCCTGACTGTAAACTCGGCTTTGAAAGGCTGTAAGCTTCAACCCAGTGTCAAGAACAAAAAAGACGAAGAAGGAGGGTTGCACTTGGAGGGCTTTGGCCAGGAGATCTTCCTGGTACCGCCACATTCCCACCGACACTGCAGCCCTACAGGGACACCAAACCCCTGAAGCCCCTCTGAGGCTGTGCTGGATGTTTATCCCCTCCCTTACTTGTGCCCAGCTCTTGCATAATTGTGGCCCAATATCTCCAAGCTGGGCATGCCATAAAATTCACAAGCAGATAGCTTTACAAATATGTGGCTGAATGGAATAATTTACTCTGTGTCTGTCAGTGGGGCTTATGGCCAGAGTATTCCTGTCACACAGTTTACTGGGAGCATTCAGGAATTGTCTTGTGCCCTTGCTAATACTGAACAGGTGGATGCTATCATTTGGTTTTTTGGGGTTTTTTTGGTTTCTCGGGTTTTGTTGTTGTTGTTGTTGTTTTTTGGTTTTGGGGGGTTTTTTATATTTCTGTTGGGACAAAGGGCTCTGCATAACAAGCTGACATAAAATTTAAAATGCACAGGGGCAGAACTGTAAGTTAACTTTATCGCCCGGATTTAGTGCCAGCCCTTTGCACCGAGCTCCATTTGCATACATCAGAGATTCCCGGACTGCATGTGTGTGTCCAGGTCACTTACTCATTATTATAATTTATTTCTAGCACAGCAATACCTCGGGGCCCCAGGGAGAGGCAGTTACACATACATGCATATAATGAAAAGAGAGTTCTTGCCCTGAATTGCTCAGCGCAGAGCTGCCTACCTGGTACAACAGCATCCCATGCAGAGATGCCAGAGCTGCCTCTAAATGAGATGATACATTTGTGTAGTGTGGTATAATGCCATGCAGAGACACTCTCTGTCCTGGAAGCAGTGTAGTTACATCACTACAGACCTATATCTGGGATAAATTTGCAGTAAATAATGTATAAACTGACAGCTACAATGCTTCCATATTTAGTTATCTCTGAAAGTGCATTTTCCTGTGCAGAGCTGTTCTTTAAATTTGCTGCCTAAACAGAATGGGTAAAATAACAGGTAAAAGTTTAAAACTGTCAGACTCAGGAGAGAATTCAGGGTTTTTTCCACTGTGGCTTTGTCTGTCAAAGTAGGATAATTTTCCTCGAGAGCATCTAAATGAACATGTCTTCACTGAGAAGAAAAAACAAAACACAAAACTCCATAAAAAACCTGACAAAGCCTCCCCCTTATCAAACCCACAACCCAAATCCAATTTATTTAGCTTAGTAAGTCACATATTTCAAAGTCTCACACCTTGCACACCGAGATAGACCTGGCTAGGGTGAATTACTCAGAGTAGTAATGAGCTTCTTACAGTGACAGATGAAAATGAATTAAGACTAGATGAAGATTTTCTTTTTTTTTCATTTTTTTCAAACTATTTTACTACAGGCAGGAATTAGTGTAAGAAATTCCCATGGTCTGTGCTGTGCAGGCGGTCAGATTACATTAACACAGTGGTCCCTTCTGACTCTACAGTCCATTAACTTAAGTATGAAGTTAGAGGAGAAAGGGGGATAAAACTTGGCAGTGGAAGTAATTGATTTTTTTCAGGTCAGAAATGAAATCAAATCAGAACAGCAAACATCACTTAGGATCAGCATTTTTATTTATTTATTTATAATGTTCAGCAAATTGAAACAATTTACTTTGGGTTGAGTATCCACATCAACCTGAGATAATCTGGTTAAATTCTTTTAAGAACATGTTTAATAAAAGCACAGGTGGAATTTATAAAATCCAGGGGCAGATGTGAAGGGTGTCCTGGGAAAAATGGAAGTTTATAGGCTTTCTAGTCCCTTTGAGGAAATTTTTGTCAGCCTGATCCTCTGATCTCTTCCTTTATGTGTCCATATGGATTGCAATTTTATTTTTTGTAGGTAAGTAAAAATACAAGGATTACACTTTGCTTTATGTTTCCAAGGATGTTTGAGTGCTAAATTTGCAGAAGCAAGCTCAAGGAACATAATGATCTTCAGTACAACATTTACTTTGCACTATTAATGACAACATGGAGCAGCTAAACAAAAATTAGAATAAGAAATACTGTCATTATGCATAAAAACATTGCTAGAATCCTCATACTGTGACATTTTGTTCTATTTTGTAATGAAAAGAAAAAAATCAGGTGTCTGAGTTTCTATGAGATGCTGATATTCTGAGCTACAAATACTGGTTACATCTGTGTTTTATCTACTCTGACAATTCTCTGATATGTCTGTCTTTTGGGACTTTTAGCATAACAATCAATTTCAAGGGCTTTGAATCTTTCTCCATCCTCAGAATTCAGTTTATTTCCCCAAAGGCCAGGTGTATTTGAAATGAAGATGCCAAACTAAAAATATTTAAATAAATAAGTAGAAGTAAATATAAAGAGCAGGTTAGTATCTTCCTTTTCCCTGTGGCTAATTTTTTTCCCCAGAGGTCATAAAAGCTGCTGGAGCAATTATCATCCTGTTACATTCTGGAAGAGCACTTTTAAATAATTTAAAAAGTAATCTGTTTTTTTAACATAATTACCATCATTATATTTTTTACATGGGAGTGAACTAAGAGATAAGTACCTTCCAAGTCAATAAATATCTTCGCCTGAAGCCCTAGAACTTTATCTGTGAAGTGTTTATCTCTACTAATCCTCCCTAGAAAAACAAAATAATTATTGCCTAATGATAGTAGATGTAGGTTTTCTGTTTCAATTACTAAGCAGGTAACCAAAATATTTTTCAATATTAGAGGAACATCTCTTGAACCTGGTTGGAAATGGAATATTAAGTGAATCATGGGACATAAATGCACAGGCATTTTCTTTTTCCTGTTGCCCACAAAATGAGTATCAACACAAGAGTTTGGCTCCCTCCACGAACCTTGCAGAAATCACTCCTCTGCTGTTAGTCAATCAAGCCCCTGGGGAAGAAAAGATCCCATTTACTAATAAGATTTCAAGGGTCGACAAGGGAAGACTTTTCATTATAATGGTCTTGTTTTCTGAGGAATGGTTAAAGACTTCCCAAGGTGAAGTGCTGAGAGATGTAATCTCTTTCTAATCTCCAGGAACTGCCACTTTCTGTTATTAATATTGCTTCCCCACCATGGGCTACAGCTCCAGAAAATACGCAACACATGCCTGACATTAGGCACATTTTCAAAATCCATTGATTTCCACGACATTCAAGCATGTGTCTAAGGAAAAATTATGGTTCCTTCTCCCCTTTGGGAAAAGAAATTATCCCCTGATTTAAATAACATCATGCCTGCATATCAGTAAATAATTTAAGTTCAAGATCCACAAAAAGGTATATAAATAATCATCTCATTCCCTGTGCATATTTCAAATTTCATTTTCAGGGCCGTTGCTATTAACAGCTACTAATCACGGATTCATAGAATAATTAAGGTCAGAAGGGACCTCTGGATATTATCCAATCTAGCCTGATACTAAATACAGGCTTAATTAAATCAGGTTGCACAGGACCTTGCCCACTTGAGTTCTGAGTATCTTCAAGGATGGAGGTGCTATTATTACTTTTATTTGTTGATGTTGGTGTTGTTGATATTAAAATTGTATCTTGTAAAAAATGAAGTAGAAGTTGAGACTCTGAACACTCCCAGTTCTGTCATCACTGCCCCTATATGAACTTTTAATCCATCTTTTCAGAGGGATCGTCTCCCCAAAGACACAGTGAAAGTTTGTTATTTAAGTCAATACAACTGGAGCAAAAAAAAGTCATCGTGTCATCCAGAGCTGCTCAGAAGGTGCCAGCTCTAAGGCAATTGTGCATTTACAGGTCTTTGCCCTCCCTGCTCCCTTCCAGGCAGCTGTAAGGCCATAATGTTCTCAAACTCATGGCAGACCTCCCCTTCACAAGGGACAGAGGTGAGGTGGGTGATGGTTGTGTGGGGGCAAGAAAGAGCAGGCTGCAAAGGATCTTAGGAAGAGTATAAACGAGGACAGGGAATCCATAAAAAATCTTGACTGGAATAGCAATTAAAACCAGAACACATCTAAAATCTTGAAGACACGGATATTCGTACCAATTTTTGCCATTGTATCCATTTTTCTGATGGGTGAGGGGTAGAAAAGGGGCTGAATCGCCACCAGCAGGATGCTGGTGCGGGTGAGACTCGAGTACAAGGGGAAGAAGGGGAAGATCCTGATCAGGAAAACCAGGGGCAGGAGGTCTGATTGCCTTACTGACTGATAGGAGCTGTGAGCTGGTGGTGGACAGCAGTCTGGAGAAATAACAACTCAGAAATCACTACCAATGGTCAGATTCTCCGAGGAAAGTAGCTTCTAAGTGAAAGCTGAAAAATATGGGTGAGAAGCTGGTTTAGGAAAAAAAGATTGGAGCAAAGGATCAAGATGATCACACCTGTTAAATCTGTAAGGATTATTACAGAAACTATTAAATTGAAAGTACCATTTTTTCCCTTTTAAAATAAGCCATGTAAGAAGGGCAACCATAGTGAACTAAAAATCACCCACTAATGCAGGAGCTACATCAAGCAGCGTCCTCCTGCTCTCCTGGGCCTATCACAGAGACCAGACATTATTTCCATTTCCTTAACTCCTACTGCTGCAGCATTTTATAATCCCATTCTATTGTTCTGCTCCTCTCTCATCATTTTGCTCTGTAAAAAGCAGACAGGGGATATATTTACAGAACTTATTGTTCCTAAAGTAGCACAGGTTGTAAGTTATTCCTGAGCATCTGCTATCAGATTCTGATGGATGTCCTGAGCTTTTTGATACAATCTCTGTGAAGACAAAATTGAATATGCTTTTTCACCCTGTTCTGGTCCACCACTAGCACCGATCACCTCACTTATATCTTCATCTCCTTTCAGCTGTTTTCCCTTGAATGACTCCCAGATCTACCCAGATCTCTTTCTTTTTCTTTTTTTTTTTTTTTCCGTTTTCTTTCCCCCCTCCAAGTTGCAAAGCAATATTTCAATTCCCAAATGACTTCTTCCAGAATGCTTCTCATCTATCTCCCCACAATCCCAAAACAAGGCCTTAGATATTCAGGCCTCATAACAGCCAGTTTCTTTGTATTTACCTTGAAACAGTTAGATTAAAATAAAAGAATAAATTAATTAGCACTTACAGTCCCTGGATCTAATGCCTGACTTCAGCCAAACGCATGAGATGAGGGAAGTTACCTTGTGCAACAATGCACATCACTGGCAAAGGGTTCTTGTGCTTCAAGAACTGAACTGGCTCTTTAATGAGAAAAAAAAAGAAAAAAAAGAATAAAAAGCTAATTACATCCCTGCTGTAACTACAGTTGGCAATTAAGCCGTATGCACAGCACTCACAAACACACAGTAAAAGACAGGGCTACTTCTTCCTCCCACAGCATACACTCTGGCACCCAAAATCCAGAGGGATTGCACCAAGGCAGACCAGCTTTGTGTCTTGGGGCCTGACTGGAGCATGTTCCATAGGAGCTGGGTCTTCACTTGAATTTACAGGAAGCTTCTGTGCAGTGCTGTTGGCTTTGTGTGTGAGTGGCTGTGTGCACTCCTCGATTCAGAGCTGAGTTTCTGGGGGTTTTCTGTGATTTACACAGATCCAAAGGGACACCTGACACTGGTGTGACAAACGGTGTGTCACACAGTGACACACTCACTGAGCATACAGAGTTGTAATCCATTCTCCATTCCATTGTGACCCCTCTGAAGTTTCAGTTTGTATTTTGTGCGAATGAGGGACAAACCCACTGCTTTTATGCCACGTGGATGTTGTTAGTGTCACTTTGAAAGCTATCTCAGAATAATGCTTTTCTTCCTAAAATTTATTTTCTTACATTAGGACATATTTTTGCTTGGACTTTACAGCTCTCCGTGTGCTGGTAGACTAAACAGAAAGAGCAAGCATAAGGATTCACTAATAAATTCAGTTCCACACTGGAAGTTGACCACTGATTTTCCTAAAACTGTTGGAATCATCCTGTGCATCCTGTTTTGTGGTCAGTGCCATTTAGGGCTCTTGTAAACAGCCCTTGCAGAATTAGTGATGGGAATACGTCCTTTATTGGAGAAGGAGGGAGTCCAACAGCATGGATGCCAGACGTTTCACCCCAGCAGGTCTGAGTGGAAAAGAACAGTCCCTAGTCACATTTAAATCACTTGAGTAAAGCCTCTGAAACCAAGCTACACTTTCTTCCAATATTTCAAGAGATTCACAAGATATGAGTTCCATGTGGAACTGTAATACGTCTTTTTCTCCACATCTGTGAACAGAACACCTTGAGTTAGAAAATTTTCTTAAAGTACTTGTGTTTTTCTTTTATCTCATGTGATCTAGGAATTATTTCACCCTTTATTCCGTGCTGGCAGATTAAAAGATTTAATACAAATCTAATAAAAAGTGAGCAGTACATCCATTCTGCTTGGCAATCTCTTCAAACACCACCACATATAATCCAATATATAGCTGCTTATCCTGATTAGCAGAGGGCATGCTCAAAATATAGAGGTACCATCTAGCAAGCTACTGAACGAGGCAATCCTGATGTATCTATCCCTGCAGAAGTAAAGGAAACTCTGTTGGAGTCAATATCTGTTGGCAGGTGGTGAAGAGAAAAGGAGCATTAAAAGGAAGAAGATCTAAAGGAAAGATTAAGCCATAATCACTGAGAAAGTTTCTGTAATAGAAAATCAAGGCACTGCTTTGCATGGTTCCATTCTGTCTGGGTTGTTCAGGTTGGCATTAAACAATATAAGATTAAGCACTTGTCAGACGAACTAATGAGTTTTGGATTGATTTCTGTCTTCTGCAATGCTACTAGCATTTTTGACAGATATGATTTATAGGGCATTCTTTGGGCCTGTTCATGAGAAAAGCTGTTTATTTTGGTTGATGGACAGGGTTTCTAATGTTCCCAGTGGAGTGTGCAGATGGCAGGAAGGACAGTAATCTTTGAGACCATCTCTCAATGTCTGGGGTATGTCTCTTAAAAATTTGTAATCAAGATCTCAAGAAACTAATGTGGGCAGGCTTCCTCTGAAATTGTTTTTGCGACCTTTGGCCAATATAATGCTCCCTGAAAAATGTACGTCTGGTACTTTTGCTGTTTAGTAAATGGAGCTTGTATAGGCAATCAAGAAACTATACTTTCCTTTTTAACTGATGTGACATATATACGCAGACGCAGAGTTTTGCACATTCACAGTTCTATTCCCTCTGGCTTATGAGACTTTTTTTTGGCACATTTTATGTCTATGGATATTTAGTGCACTGATAGAATACCAAAAAAAAAAAAAAAANGCAGTCTGTGTTGGAAACTTAATAGAATCTCTAAGGCGTGAAGATAACAAATCTAAGCAGCTGCACTGCTGAATAATTTTTATTCTCATCTGCTGTTCTTGCCATTGATTGTTATTTTTTCTATTTGTCTTGCTCATAATTAGATTGTACAGTCTTGGAAGGTAGGCCAGGTCTAAGCTGATGTGGCTGCATTGTCTGAAAAAAAGCTACACCAATACAGAGAAAACATGGGCCTGTCTCCCACCACTTTCTTAATTCTAAAACTAAATAGCCGTTTTTTAAAGGGGGTTTAAAATACATTGAGTTGCACTCATATAAGCATCTCCTGGAAGCTTCAGAGGAGAAGAATGATTGTGGTGTAAGCTTAAACATCTAAGATGGACTGCTCCCACAGCTGTCAGGTGGTGAGTGTTGCTGACCCCATGCTGAGGTGATCCCACAGTTTGACTCAAATTCCAGTCCTGCACAGGTCAGCTATCAAAAATTTGGCTTCGTAGCACTAGTAATTTAGGAAGTTTGATTTTCAGAGAATGTAAACTGCTGGCATATTTAACCTTAGGCTTACAAGTTTGAAGTCTTCGGCCTGTTCTATTACTCAGATCCTTTTGGTCTGTTGAGTCTTACTACTAAATCCAAAGATGGGACCTTTTTCTCCCATTCCCCATTCTCAGGTGTGTGTATGTCTTAAAAGAAACCCTAAATTTTCAAGAAGAACACTCTGTTCAATTCTGCTTGTGGGAGGATGATTTTCCCTCGACAAACACAGAATGCAGGTTGAACATCAGCAGAGGCATAATGATGCTCCAATGGAGAGCTGAGACATTGAAGAATTGACTGTCATCTCCAGAGGCCTCTGGCACAGCTTGGGGTGGCCTTGGGCACACAAGACATCCACACAGGACAGACAGGGGTGACACAGAGCCTGTAGAGCAGCTGTACAGTTCTGGATAGGCAGCTGATTGATGTCTGTGATTAAGCATCTAATTCAATCCTTGAACATACCTCTGGGAAGCCTCCTACTTCAGGCCTGGTTTCCACTTTTCTCCCATTATCCTACCCCAGCATGGCCACCAAAAGCATGTTGGGTGATGGCAGAAACACCAACAAGAGTGACAGCAGAGCTGGAAAGCAGGTCAGTGAAGACAGCTCAGCAAACCAGGGCTGCCAAAGCAGCAAGAAAGCAGCCAGCATTGCATAACTGATGGAAATCACAGAAACAAGTTTTCCAAAACATGTCAGATATTAGGAAGAAATAGATACTAGGAAGAATATATATAAGGAAGAAATTCTTCCCTGTGAGAATGCTGAGGCCCTGGCACAGGGTATCTAGAAAAGCTGTGGCTGCCCCATCCTTGGGAGTGTTTAAGGCCAGGTTGAATGGGGCTTGGAACAATGTGGGATAGTGGAAGGTGTCCCTGCCCACGGCAGGGGAGTGGAACTGGATGAGCTTTAATGTCCCTTCCAACCCAAACCACTCTGTGATTCTGTGATATTTACTAACATGGTCATTGACTACTAAGACAACTTTTTGTATCAGAGTACAGAGAAAAAAAATCAAGCTCCCAAGTCAGCACAGGACCAGAAATCCTGTCAACATCCAAACAGCCCTTTTATACATTGGACACACATGATTTGGTGCCAGAGTTGTTCCTTGGCTCAGAGGGCTTTACCCTTCTTATCCACAACATCTTAAATATCCTGAATAGTTTCTGCTTCCCATTGGCCTCGGCTAAACAACACAATCACTTTTCAAAGGAATTTATAGCCCAAGTACCCCTTCGCTCTCACTTTAGGGAGATGCCATGTCACTCTGTTGAGGTTGCAAGTTACTGCATTACATTATTTAGGCATCAAATCTGTGCTGAAACACTGCTGCTTGCTGCAGCAGGCACAACCTCAGAGCTGCTGCCTCGTTATCTGTGAGCACACAGGTTGTGGTGGGCTTGGAGCTGGGCTCTGTGTGCAAACGCAGCGTAGACCGTGTCAGCCTGCTCGTTCGCAAATTACACCGTCTCCTTTCTCTAAAGGTTTTTCACTAGACTTGTTTTAGTTTATTCTTTCTTATCTAAACCCACATGTCAAAGCTGTCTGTACAGTTTCAGGTGAGTTCTCATTGCAATTATGTGCAGAAAAAATTAGTGATTGCTTGCCTCCAGTGAAGATGCCTCGCTGAGCAATCACAGCTGCTTTCCCCATATCTGTGTGCTGTTGAACACTCTTCTCCTGCTACTGTCAGGAATAACCTGATCTTCCCTCCCTCAAGATGTTATTAAGTGAAGACCTAGAAGTTTGTACAAGAAGTTCTTGCTATTACTCCCTCTGCTCACGAGCTTCCACACTGTAGTAAGAAATGTAACCATCTTTAACCCTGACTACTGCATTAACCATTTCTTCCTGTTTTATCCAATTTTTCTTCTGCATTGATGAGGCCTTCCTCCTTCATGTCATCAGCAAATTTCGTAAGCAATCTCCTGTACTTCATGCCAAGAGTGTTTATTATGTTTAATAATGCATGACCTCAGCTTCTATTAATAATAGTAGGCTATTTCTAGCCTCCTATCACCTCTTTTAATACAGCTTCTTACCTCTTTAAAGAATCTCAAAGGAATCCCCATTTTCTGTTCCTTAACGGAAAATATCTTATGTGGCAACAACTAAACTTAATATTATGATTTAGCTCTACTGCACTGATCACAATTTTTTAACAAAAAAAAACCTATTTGATTTGAGAAAGATGTTGAGTTTCTCTATGCCATTTTTTCACTATTTCCATTATTTGACGATTCATTCTTTGAAGCTGTTCATACTGTTGAGATCAGCTGATGAACCTGAAATGTAGATAATTTGCTTTCCCTTTGCTATCTACAGGTGCCAAGTTTTTTATTTTCCTTCTGTTATATATGAAAGTTTTTTTTTATTTTCCTTTTTTTATACATGATAACACCTAACTTAATCCTAGCATGATGTGATTCACACATGGTGTGATTCTTGGGACTTTCCTGTGCAGGGCCAGGAGTTGGACTTAAATGATCCTTTTTTGTCTCTTCCAACTCAAAATATTCTGTGATTCTGTAAAACCTTTTTTTCTCAAGTTGCTATTTTAAGGGAGCTTATGACAGTATCAGTCACACCCATGGACATTTAGGAATAAAACTCATGAAACAACCTATGTTGTTTGTGGTCGTTTTAGGACCTGTATCTTTATTACCATTCCAACCTTATTATGAAAATGATTTAAAAAGACAGGAAAAATATCCAGTTTTAGGACCACGTGCTGGCCATGGTTTCTTTAGTCTCAAAAAATGGAAAAATAAGGGTTGTGCTGAGTCCTCACTCCTTCCCCATCACCTTCAACTCATGCTTGCAGGAGGATGTCCCAGCTGCCAGGAGCTGTGTGCCCTCTGCACCAGCAGCAGAATGAGGCAGATTTTTCTCATCCAGGGGTGGGAGGTTTTCCTTTCTATAGCCCCTTTATTTCTGCTTTGGCTTAGCCATGGTTTACAGTCACAAATTCTTTGGGATATAACTTATTTGCAGCGAATTCCTCCCAAAGTTCATAGAGTTAATTCAGGGCTCAGAATGAAAACTCACTTTGTGCTGCAATTTTATTGACCCCTGCAGTCAATAAATCTCCCCTCCCTCAAATGAGTGAGAGAGTGCAGCACAAAACCCATTTCTCACCACTGTTTTTCTTTGGTTTGATCTGTTAAGAGCAAAAGTTATTCTGCTTCCCCTATTTGGCTGCCGCAGGTTAAAAGGACAGATGAATTTGGGTGAAATAGTACAACTGTCACCTACTGGTTTCAAATGAGGGTCCGGGAAAAGACTGCTCAGGACTTCAGGTGGAGAGGACTTCTTTTTTCTCATACTGCAGATCAAAAATTATTTATTGGAAGAAAAAAAATGCTCTTAGAAAAATAATTCTTTCGATGTGATATTATAGGTGCTCCAAACTTCATCTTCTGTTCTCAAAACTGTGCTATTCATACCCAATATCAAATGAATCAATCCCAGACTCTTATGGATGATTATCACTTCTGTGTATATAGCAATTAAATCTCATGGACATGACTCTTCTCATTTTCCATCTGTTCTGTGTCAACGAGCTGTACCAGTGACCTTTTCTACAACCATGGTCACTCTCTGTTTGTACTGCAATTTCCCTGCTTGTGCAGTGAAAATAATGACAACTTTCTTTCCAAGGGCATGGGAAGACATTACAATGAATAATGTCCCATGGGCCTAATTCAAAGCCCACTGAAGTGGCTGAGACTCTTTCAGCTGAATTCAACGTGCATTCCATCAGGTGCTATAAAGGCCAGATCATTCTACTGCACACCAGATCTCAGGGCTGGTGTAGCCCCACTCTTCAGGCAGCAAATCGTGTGGCAATCAACCCTAATTTCTGCAAAAAAGATTTTTTTATTAATTTATTCATTATTAATTTTCCATTCCATAATTTTCAGCCCTTGGCAGATCCCTAGTACAATTATCCAGTGCTTGTTGTCCGGAATGCTGTTATGCTGTTTTGTGATTGCCCATCTGAATCACATGGCAAGGGTTTTAATCTGTTTGGTGAAAATGACTGAAAGAGAAGGNCCTAAATTTTTTCAAGCTGGTGCAAATCTCTGGATAAATTTTATTTGCATAGATCTCTATGTCAAATGTCCAAACATGACCTTTCTCTCTGGCCTTTCCTGGAACTTTCAGAATTAGGCAGTGCACCATGGGCTATGTCTGTCCTGGTAAATTAGATGTTTCTGGTACTGTTCTCTGACAGTGAGGCCAGCAGGGAGGGATCAAACCCTGTTCACACAACTAACATTTCTCGCTGTCCAGAACTGAGTGGCTGTATGCAAAGTGCCAGCTGAGACTGGCTTCCTGCCTGTGAAAACTTCCAGGCTATTCTAGGACCTGTCTGTAGGACTGCGAGTCAGCCCAGGTCAGTGCCACGTAAGGTGAAACTTCTACAAACAAACAGTTTGAGAGACTGTTCTCTAGAATCTGGGAATACTCGTGGGCAATTAAAACCTCTGAGGCCAGCAGAATGCAGACTGAAAATGGTGCCTTTAGTTGAACAAACCATTTTACTTAAGATCAGAAAAGCATGGCACATCCAAGAAAATTCAGGCATACAATTTGGTCACCTGACATCATCTGCAGGTATCTCTGTTTACAGCTGATGAAGAACAATACGTGCTTCCAGGGACTCATCTGGGGAAGCTGCACGATGTGAGGAGTTTTGCTGCCTTTATGTAGTTGGAAGTCATGAGTAGTTTGATCCACACAAGACTTAGAAAATCCTACTCTTTCTTTAATACGTTAAAATATCTCTAATTCAAATTTTCTTCTATTTCATTTTTTCCCCCAAAAAATCTATTTATTTCTAATTTCTGACTTTATAAAATAAATTCTATTTGGAGAGAGCAAAAAGTGTACCTGAAATAACTTGAGTTTATACACAGTGAAGACTTAAGACCAAATCTCATGGAAAAGATGGGGAAAATTTGGTGGTTTGCCTGGGGAAGCTGTGAAATCTCCAGCATGCGAAGATTTTAAGAACAGACTTTGCAAACATGAGCCTCCTGATATTTTCCTGGGGCAAAGGAATGGACCAAGAGACCTACTGAGACCCTGATTATTTCATTATCTGAAGCTCAAGGTTTTATAGAGTAACAGTTGTTAAAACCTTATGACTGGAATTTCATGTCACCCTCCTGGAAAGCAGGCAATTCAATAAAAGTAAAGATATTCAAATTAGAGTATTCAATTTTGATGAATGTATACTCACCCCTATTTTGTCAATATAAAAAAAAAGTCAATGATTATATTAGTGGATATTTTGCATAATATAATGCTTTTAAATAAAGTTGTTTAATAATTATATGTCCTTCTCCAATGATTTTTATGTTAAGATCTAAAAGTAAATGAAAGAAACATTTTATACACTGATGTTAACATCATATTAATTTATGAATAGTGAAACAGAGCCAATGAGAAGGAAAAAAAAAAAAAACAACCTGTTTTGAAACACTTGTGAATCCTGTAAAGCCATGATTTTGCCCACGTTTTCAAGCATTAACAGCCAGTTTGATATCAATACTCTGAGTCAGTCGGGTATTGGAATACAAATTTTGCTGCCAGTTTTGACAACGTACTGAGTCCTGTGTGCCATGGATATGCGTAAACCAAAATGCTTGGACATCCAAACATCATCCTGGGAGAAGGAGGCCCATGGACCTGAAGAGTAGATACAGTTTGTATTTGCTGACATAAATTAAAACCACTTCAAAGAGAGCTTAAAAATCTGTTCCCAGCCTTTGTGATTCAGCGTCAAAGACTCAGAACGGTGACCCTGTTTATCTCACCTTTTAACCACAAGATGCACTACCTCTTTTTTCTGAAGAATTCAGCCACATGCCACCTCAGTAATGGCTCCCACCTTCTAATTTAATTTTTTTTTGCACTGCAATCTACACTAAACCCATTATTTTCTACTGGAGTTAAATTCTTTGTTGCTATCCTTTTTTTCCTTTGTGACTCTACAGATGTAAGCAGAAGTGACCTTCAAGATGTGGAGTCTCATTGGACTTACCACCTGCTCCACCAGTGGCCAACAGACCAACATTTAAAGTGTCCAGAATATATTTTGGTAGTGAGTACAATTTTAGCAGAAATTTAATCAACTTGCCCCTGTTAAATATTTATCCAATTCTGCAAGTGACAAGCGAAAAATGAATGAATTCCTTTTAACGTAATATAAAATAGCACATAGCAGAAGGGAATTTTATCATTAAAGATATAATGAGATCATGAACACCTCCAAAGGGGTGAGTTAATCAAATAAGGCCATGATATGACAAGCAGCCTGTCAGAAGAAATTCTATTTGCTGCAGCACGCGAGTTGCATTTGAGTTAATAATTGAGTCGCGTAACCACCCTACCAACCTTGTTAGAGGATGTCACACTCAGCCTTGCTGATGAAGGAGGACAAAAGTGGATGGTTTGAAAGGGGAATTCCCAGAGCTGATATTGACAGTGGGTGTAATTACAGGAACTGCTGACTCTGACAGACACAGACCTTTTCCTCAGGTGTACAGAGTGTGTACTGCCCTCCCTTCTCCAGAATAATAACGCCACAGCCATTAAGTGCATATATACATATGTACACTTGAAGAACCAGCTGTTTAGGGAGAACAGTCTGAAGCATAGAGCTGAAGAGACTCGAGGTATTCATTTTTCTTTCGAGAAGGAAGAATTTAAGGCCCATACCCTCAGCTGGTCC
>VWZW01002398.1:59053-76803 GCA_013397115.1 Edolisoma coerulescens
TTTTTTTTTTTTTTCCATAGCTTAGTCTGCCCTTTGGAGGGTCAAATTAACCTTTAAACTTCAGTGAACCCCAGGACTTTTGCTAATCCTCTGCTCTGCCCAACATGAGCCACAGTCTTAGGAGCACACACTTTAAAAAAATATATTCCTCATATGCTTTTTCTTCCATTTTCTTCCTAGAGGACATGTTTCTTCAACACAGAAGACTGGAAAGTATTATCATTCATTGTTTTCTACCTCACTATTTAGCTAATTTACTTGAATTTCCAGTTACATGGATTTGTTTAACATAAAACCCCAGTTCGAATAATAGACTCAGAGAAATACTTAGGTTGGAAAATCCCTCTAAAATCATCAAGTCCAACCATTCTCTCATCACTGCCAAGGCCACCACTAACCCATGTCCCCGAGTGCCCCACATCTTTCAAACCCCTCCAGGCATGGGGACTCTGCCACTGCCCTGGGCAGCTGTGCCAGGGCCGGACAACCCTTTCAATGAAGAAATGTTCTGCAATATAAAATCTAAACTTCACTTGTCTCAACTTTAGGCCATTTTCTCTCATCCTGTCAAGTTGCCAATAGATGAGTTTTCCTCAACAGGAGAGGTTGAGAGGTTTTGCTTTTTCCTGACGGGTTTTGGTCACTGCTGCTAAAATGTACCTCAGGGATAAAGACTGAGCTTTTTTTTTCCCAGATGCACCCTTAGAACCACTGACCCAAACAATATCTTCTACAGTGTCAGAAGGAATGACTACATCTAATTTATACCCACAGTTCCTTGGAAGTCACTATGATCAAACTTATTTTGACAAAAATTCACCCACTCTGTGATTTTCCTCCATGATTTTTAAACAAGCACTTTTCAGTAGGGCTGTAAATGAAAGATTCCTCTTCACACAACACTATAAGTAAAGTCAGCAGACTGTCAGCTCTGGCAGATTGTGCCTGGTCTCTGTAATTGAGTTTGATTAAGAGTTTTGTTGCCATCACTGGCTTTATTCCCTTACTATGTAAACATTTTACATCTTCTTATTGTTAAATATAGTTTTGCTTTGTTTATTTGGTAGAGCTGCCACAGAAGATGAACATTCAAATATAGAATTAATGAACATTGATGTCATTGTGTTGAAAGGAACATAAGGCTGGGAGGGGGAAAAGAGACATTCTAATTATTGGAGTGTTTGGTAGGAGTTTATTTTACAAACACTATCATTATGTTGACAACAGTGAGTCAATATGTTCCACAAGGCTTTTGTTGCTTTCAGGAATGGGAGGATGGAGCACGAATGCTGTTTGTTTCACAGCATACATTCCATTTTGAGGTCACAAGCAGGCCTGGCTGCCTGCAAACAACGGGGAAAAAAAAAGACTTTCTGCTTCCTGGTATCCCACCACCTTTTAGATAATGTAAACCAAGTGTAAACAGTCCAGCTAAGAGGTGTGGCTGTGCTGATGTTGGCAGCCACACATCAGAGAATCCTGGATTGGTTTGGGTTTGAAGGGACCTTAAAGCTCATCCCATTCCATCCCCCTGCCATGCGCAGGGACACCTTCCACTATGCCAGGCTCCCCCAAGTCTCATCCAGCCTGGCCTGGAAGACTTCCATCCTTGAAGGATGAGCAGTACAGAAAGGTTTTCAGGGTTCTATACAGTCACCCTCGTGTACATGACCCTGCCACATCAGATGCAACACTCAGTGCAGCAGCTCTGACACAGAGACATCCTGGAGCAGCACCCAGAAACCACCTGACCCTGTTCCTCAAATTCACTGTAACATAAATGAGTGAAGAGAGGAAGATATTCCTCTTCTAGTAGTGAAGAGAGGAGGATATTTTTGAAGGCACGCATAAAAATATCTTTAAGCTCCTGAAATAAAGATGATGTAATTTTCTTTTAAGATGTTTAAAGTTTTGTCTTCCTTGGAAAGACAAACAATTCCTTGAAAACGAATTGTTTTACCAGCAGTTTACTTACAAGTTGTGTGTCTCAGTATAACAGGGACACCCAAATTAGAAATATATCTTTCAACAAAACTGCTCAGATCTCCTTTATAATGAAAAGAAAATAATTGCCTTAGGAGATTTCTTTGGAGAAGTAAATTTTCCCATTTTAAAGTGAAAACTTTAAAATACATTTTAAAAATATTCAAGGCTGTGCCTAAATTACAATTTAATTTTTTTTTAAATATGTGTCAGGAATTAAAAGAGCTCTGACAGATAGTTGTGGGAGAGAAACAAAACCACCTTTAAATTTTCTATCAAAAGTGCTCAATAGCTGTTTTCAAATTAATTACTCTCCAGTGATGTCTGTGCCATCACCAGACACTGTTTTCTACCCTCCTGAGTTATGGCCAGATCTTCCAAAATATATTCTGCTAAACACTTCAATGAAGCCACGGGAATTATTTCTCCATAAATTAGTCCCCACGTGTTTTTGTGCTTCATAAAAACTAGGTATCCTGTAGGGCTTCAGAAATAAACCTTACCAAATTAGCTCCTGTAGTAGTGTGGCTGAATAAATGGCATTTCGTACCCCAGTGGCAGCTCCATTACACCCAGGTTGAGGTCATACTTTCTCGTTAATGAGTTGGCTGTAACGGGGCCCAAAACAGGATAAATAGTGAGGGAGTCTTCAATCAGCTGAAGTTTGTTCTCATATCAGTGCACTGCAGGCATACCTAGTTAGCTTTCCATTAGTGTTAATCAAGCATGGTAGTTGTGCATCAGCTGGGAGTTAAACCTTAGCCTGCACTTTTGTACCACTCAGAGCCTTTGATTTAATTTCTTGCACTGAGTATCAATCCATGGGTAGGTCTGAGCTGATTTGTAGACACAGTGATTAGACCACTGTAATTGATATATGATTAATCAATAGCTATGCTGCAATTCATCATTGTCACATTTATGAACTGCATGCTAATTAATTTCGTCTTTGCCTTGATGTTTTGAGCTCATGAGAGTTCACGTCTTCATTATTATTCGTATTTTTAACTGTAAAATCTAAACCTGGGCAAGCGTGGTGTGACTAAGCAAGTCAACCAAGGAAACACCCATGGAGGTGACAGGTAGGACCTGTTTGACACTCCAGAATGTTCTCTCTGACCCAGCTACTATTCACACTGGTAGGAGGGCAGAGCCAGAGCTTTCTGAAGGGAAGGAGGCAGACCTGTGATGAAAGGCCAGCTCTGGGGCAGCCAGGTCATGGGATGTGTCCCGTGGATGTTGCACTTCTGACCAGCAAAGCCACCTCAACAGCTGCAGCCTGGGCAGGGACTTCCTCCCTGTGGCAGTGGCATCTAGCCAGAGTCTTTCTCTGAACTCCATGAAAAAAAAAAAAAACATTGTTTCACAAAAATAATAATACCTCCCTTGGAATAATGATGGAAATACCATAAATGGCTGCTTCTATATGTGCAGCCCTCAGAGGGAAGGGAGTGTAATCAGCCAAACACATGTGGCTTCCATTGTTAACAGCAGCAGCCAAACACCAACATGGACTATCAGACATCATCCAGGAGGGCAAACAGCAGATTTGCCTGCTTGCTTTTTACTCCGGGAGCCAGAGGAGTTTTGTGTTTGCGGCTAAAAGCACAACTAGTCAAAATTCCCTATAAGGAGAGCAGGAGAAGAGAGGAGAGAGGGACAGGACCAGATGAATTTCTCTGTTGCTTTGCAGTTGGCATTGTCAGTGCTGTGGAAGTGCTCCCCCATCGGGTCTCCCTGACTTGTGAGGGAGCGGAAGGGGTGGCACTGGGGGGAGCAGAACCAAGCACCCCCCTCCATTTACAGTAACTTGTTTTGCTCCTTCCCATCATTTATTTAAAAAGGAACACAAATCAACTGATTACATTTGCTCAGAGTGGGAAAGAAAGCTCAGTAGTTAATCTTATTTGGGTTCCAAAATTCTCCAAAGAAAAGCCTGAAAGAGCTATTTTTTTAAAATTTGTAATTGTTACATATTCCCCCCATATGCACACTAAGGGCAGTTTTTGAAACCATTTGCACTTTCTTAAATTTAATACCACACTTCGGCACTGCTCCCAAGACAATCCAGTGCCCCAGAACTGGATTTACAATAATGTATAGATAGAGTGTAATTGTTTTGTTGAGTGTCTACAAGGGAAGAGGAAAAAATAATAATTAAAGGATAGTCCGTTGGGGGTGCGGGGGGAAAGTGGAGCACTGCTGGAAAAGCAAATTAATCTGGATTTATCTCCAGAGAGGAGGAATTAATCTCATTTGTATCCTGATCACTATGCACTGTGCCTAGCTGGGATAAATATTTTTAAAATATAGACGTCAGCTTTTGCTGCATGACTGAAATGCGTATTTGCCACAACAGCTCTCAGCTGATGTCACCAGCCCCTCTCCACAGCCATACATCCACAGGCCAGCCCTGACCACCTGGTTCTGGGTCAGATCCACAGCCCTGGGCTCTGCTGGTCAGTGGTTTGGCTTCGGATTTAAATAGGTGTGTGAAAACAGAGCTTTGGAAAGATTTACCATCACTGTGTTGCTTTCCAAGCTGATTATTATCCATCCAAGAACTCACTTGAGTAGGTACAGTGACATCATGTATCTATATATATGATATACTTGCGATTCTCTTTGATTGAAGGGTTGTGTTTCAAGCACAAAGAACTGGCATTGTAAAACTCTCCATTTATATCTGCAAACAGAGGGTGTGAGCACCACAGACCCCAAAGAGCACTGCAGGCTAAAGGGCACTGATGGCAAAAGGGCAAACAGGACACTCAGGTCAGGGCCATTGGGTCACATTGCCAGAAGAGGGATTTTAAAAGTGGGGAAGCCTAATGAATTGTAAAATGGGGTTTGCTGACGGAAAATTTAGATCAGAATACCTGTAATAGAAGAATCTGAAATACATGCTCCAGGAGGATCTTTTTCCAAGTCTATGCTACTATGAAGCTTCTTGCCCTGTTTTTGTGCTTTTTCTTCATTGACTTTCATCTTTAGTCTTTTACTTTGTTCCTCTTACTCACCCTTGCAATATTTTTTTTAGCTTACTGGTTGCCTAGACAATACAAATTGTGTTGAAAAATTGCTACTTCATTTTATATAATGGAACCAGAGCACGAGAAAATTAAGTCCCCCTGATTTTTAAGATTTACATAGGCAGTTTACAGTAAAAGCCTAAAATAACACTCAGATTTCCTGAAGCCAAATTCAGGTCTTTAACCACAATGCTTTGCAATCCAATAGGGATTTTTATTCCTCTTTAATGAGCTGTTGTATTAACTTTAACAAATATTACAGTTAAATTCCAGTCAAGCATGCAGAAGCAAAGCAAACATTAGGTCACTCTTAACAGCCTGAGGATGGTGTCTCAGATAAAAGGAACTCTTCAATGAGTTTGAGGACATCTAAAACTCTGGAACACCAGCTCTGAGCATGACTTGTATCTGAGAGACTGCAGGTCATCCTGGGATGTAGATCACAGGGAACAAATGGTGTCATTAAAGTTAGGACACAAAGGCAATGCCATTCCCATAAAGGCAATGCCATTCTCATGTAACCTTTCCAAATATCATTACGGCCACCACTGGGATACTGTGTCCAGCCCTACATGTACATAACAGGTACAGAACTTTTCAACAAAAGGGTGGAAACACAGAGAGAGTTGCAAAGTTAACATGAAGTTGGAGGGTGGGGGAAAAGCCTTTTGGTGAGACTGAGGAAAATCCCCTTCTCAGTCTTATCCAAGAAAAGGTTAAAGTTCAGTTTGATCAATCTGAAAGAATCTGCAAAAGAGAAGATAACTGACAGTCAGCTCTTTAATCTAAGAAAGGGGAAGCATAATGAGTTTCAAAGGTTCATGGTAGAAGATAAATTCAAACTACAAATTGCTTCACTTCTTTAACACTGAAAGTTATAAACCACTGGAACATTTTGTCATAGAGCATGATGGATTCACTTTTGCTTGAAGTCTTAAATCAAGACTAAATACTTTTATAAATAGATATCTAGCAGCTTAACCAGATGTTATACACCTCAGAAAGTAATAACAAGGTGAAATTGCTTTTGTGTGTGCCATGCAGGAATTCACACACTGCCCTCACAGTGCTCTGCTGTGGTTTTATGTATCAGTGTTATAACTGTGCTGTGACAAGCACCAACACCTGCAGTCAGATACCCTGCTCAGGTTTTGTGGCAGGTGCAGTTTCAGACATGAGACCAGAGCAGGCATGTTTGGAAATCATGCGACCAAGCACAGCTCACATACCTGAACAGCAGTCCATGGGATGAACAGGGAAGGATTACAGATCCCCTGTGAGACGTTGTGACAAGAAACCAGTTGCTCTTCCCATACTTAAGGGACAGCTGAGAAACGGCATAGTATAGCATGATATAGTAATTAATGCAGGCAGAGTAATCCTCTCACCTCCTGCAGCTGGATTGCAAAGTGGGAGCCAGGGCCTCAGCAAACACCAGGGGTTACTACCTGCCTGTATCTGATGTGACCAGGTCACACCACATGCACACACCCTGGAATAGAACCATGGAATGGTTTGGGTTGGAAGGGAGTTAAAGCCCAACTCATTCCACCTCCTGCCATGGGCAGGGATGCCTTCCACTAGCCCAACTGCATCCAACCTTGCCTTGAACACTTCCAGGGATGGGACATGGGACATCCGCAACTTCTCTGGGCAACTTCTGCCAGTCTCTGACCAGTTGAGATCAATTTTGTAAAATTAGCTGTAAGGATGCTCAATTTCAATACTACCTTGTGTTATAAACCTGAGATTTAAGATTACTGGCCATTTTTCTCACACAGAGACTTGTTTGTTTAACAATAATTGTAGAAAGGTTGTTTTCTCCTGTTTAGATAGCAGCACCAAGGACTCCTGCATTTCACTGAAAGGTTGATGAGTATTTCTCTCTCCATCTTAATTAAATTTGAATTCCAATTATGAGATGGCAGATACTCCATTTCTTGTTCTGGCTGAGATCTCTCATGTTGTTTACATCCCACCTTTGGGGAGGTTGTTACGCCTGCTAATTTCTTCCTGGGAAAGACATAAATAGCATGCACATTCAGGGTATTCTTTCTGAGTTTGCATTATATGTGTGGATATTGTTAGAAAGGTAGGGAGTGCTTTAGCAGTGCACTGAGGTCTGAAGTGGGATTTTATTTCACAGAGGACTTATGGATGTCTCCCGTGCTGTACTGAATGTCATTCCCAAACATCTTGTGGACAAGAACCAGTCAGACTTTTTTTTGCTAGTGTGTTTTTCTTCAACTAGAATAAATTTGTCAAAATGAGTATGTCTGTGGGATGTGGGCATCTGTGTGGATGGAGGAGGTAGGTACATTTATCTTCCCAACTCAGATTTCCTCAGGAAGGCTTCCTGGTCCTTGCAGGGACCGTCCCAGCAGTGACTATCACTGGTTCTAGACAGCTTCAGTCTCTCCCCTTGTTCACTTCCAGATATATCTCACAGGATTATATTCCAGTGGAGGACATATTGTATTTCAAAATATTTCTTAAGGATGAAATCTTTTACTTCTGTGGCTAAAGATAAGGGTGAGAAGAACACGATATCACCAAAACAGTTCCCACCACTGCACCATCACTTTTTACCCAAGTATATTTGACCCCAATTCCCACTTGGTCGGTGTCTGGTGGAAGCAGCATTTCTAATATTTGGAAAATCTCTACAAAGTAATTGTTTAACCATGGAACAAGCAGCTTACTTTCCCCTGTGTCATCACTCCGGGCCTTTCAGCCTGTGCTGGTCTGTGGTGGCTACACTGAACAAGCACAGGTTTTTTTCTCTCCCAGTAAATTCTCCAGCTTCTGTTTGGGTACTGTGAGGTTTTTCCTCACAGTAGGAAATGTGCAGAGACCCATTTCCTCCTTTTAGGATCATATTAGGCAGTCCTGTTTGTGATTCATTTTCTTAGCTCCTTTTTCATATGGGCTCTTTCTCTCCTGCGTGAAGTGATAACTTTGCAAGTCCTGGGAAGTCACAGCAGACAGTTCTTCGACTTCTTTAAAACATCCTTCATAATGAAACCTCTCAATCCTTGGTAATATTTTGGCCCTTTCTCTGACTCCCTTTCAAAGATATCAGCACCTTTAGAAAAGTCCAGAGGAAACCACTTTCCTTTACCAAAAAGAACATCCCTTTCTGTCTCTCAAACACACACCCCCAACACACCAATATCCATTGCATCTGTTCCTATAACTTCTAGTTCTGTAAGCTTCTGCCATCAAACAAAGCATAGATTGTTCTTGGCTCCCTCTTCTATAAAGAAGAGAAGGCTTTTTACAAAGATAATATTTTTTGCTGGGCTAGCAGTTATAAAAAATGGACAAGATCTCATGCAGAGATCCCCCAGGTTACAAGAGCAAAAAGAAATCTATGATACCTCTGACTACAGGACTGTAAAATATTTGACTATGATATGTTACAAGATGACTAAATAAACACAGAGGGGAAAAAAAAGAGTTTGTGCCCTCTTATTTGGGTTCTCCCTAGCTTGCCTTTTTACACCTCATTTCTTTTTTATTCTTCTTACTTTTAAATAAGCAAACTCAGTCTTTCTAATCACTCTTCTTTATGAGGTTGGGTTTTTTTTGTTTTGATTTGGTTTTCCCCGTGCTCGTCATCATTCTAACGTAAGGACAGAATCCCAGCCCCAAGGCAAATCTCCTCTCCTCAGCATGCGTTGCAGATGCAGTGAAGCACTTCACTCATTACAAGACAATAGCAATAAGGTTATTGATATAAACCAGAAAATTAGCACAGTTTGAGAGAAAATACAGCAGTGTTTTAACAGAATTCAGTGGCAAGGTAAACTCGGTTATTTACTGCATGGAGGACAAGAGCTGACAGAACCATCAGGGGGACAATTCGATTGAGCCACGAGGTTCAGAAAGGATCCCCTGGTCTCTAAACACCTTCCCAGAGAGGAGTCTGAGTGCAGCTCGATCCACTCCTAGTCCCAGGCTTGGGCAATGATTTATATCTAAATGTTTATATGTGCACAACCAATTCTAGCTGCAATTTCAAAGTTTACCATGCTACTATTAATCACTTACCAAGGATCTCGTGGAACAGAATCAAGGAATCACAGAATGAACTGGAATGGGAGGGATCCACAAGGACCATCGAGTCCAATGCACCTGAAAACCCCAACAGTTACACCACATGCCTGAGAGTGCTCTCCAAACGTTCCTCAAACTCAGCAGCAGCCAGGAGTCTCTCACCCTGGAGGAGCAACCTTTGGAGATGTCCCCACTCAGTGGGATATCCAGCCGTGACACCTTATGGATTAAAGTCATGTTTTCATACAAAAAAGCAAAACACCTGGGTCCCCACTCCCCAAAGCCCACAGCAAGCTGGATGCAGCCCCCACAGCCCCCACGGCTGGTTATGGCTCCAGGCAGGGCACACTGCCACAGCATGGCTCACAGATTTTGCACACAAACAATCTGCAGCAAAGATTTAATTCACCTAGAAAGATAACTGAAATATTTCGAAGGTTAATGAGATGTGCAGTGTGTTTTATGTGACTTTGTGTCATTTGTTGATTTATTTATTAGGAAATATAATTTTAAAGGCTTTTAGAAGTCACAATATCTTTCCTCATGAAGGCAAACCTTCATTTTCCAGAGGTGTGTTCTTTTTATTATCTTTACAGCAGTTTAATTGGCAAAACAACAGCACCAGAAACATAATCAATGAAATACCCTCCCCTGGCTTTTTTCTTTTTTTTCCCACTACTGATTTTTGCTTTCATTTTTCTTCTTCCTTTATTGACCTTTAGAATCCAATTTCTACAGTGTTTTGTTTTAAATCTCTGGTAAAGATCATGTATTTGGGTGAAGGAACAAAAGTTATATAGCACATCCCATAAAATGGTCTACAGTCTCTGAAAATGGTATTAACCTTATAAATCTATTTCAGTTTATCACAGTGGATTCAGTAGCCTCTAATCATCGCCTTAAATATATTAATGTCCGTCTTTGCCACATCCATTATGCCCTGGTTTGGTAGCAGGAGAAAGCTATTCCATTGCTCTCTCACACCTAGACATTTTTTAAATGTTAAATGTTAATGTTATGCAATATTTTGAACAAACAGCCCGGACTGAATGGCACAGTGGAGCAAATCTCCCAGAGTCTGCAAACGCTGCTGTGCCACTGGTGTTAGACACCAGCAGGTCTGGCAATGAATCCCAGGTGTCCCTGTGGGGTGGTTTAACCCCAGCTGATGGCTCAGCCCCACACACCCCCGCCCACTCCCCCTCCATGGGCTGGGGAGGGAATCAGAACAGTGAAAATGAGAAGACTCATGGGCTGAGATAAAGATTGATTAAAGAATTGAACAGGTAAGGCTAAAGCAGAATGTGCAAAGCAAAACAAGGGGTTCACCCACCCCTTTCCAGGACAGGCAGGAACTTGGATAACTCCATGAATTCAGGGCCCACCACATGTAATGGTGACTTGGGAACACAAATGCCATCATTCCAAATGTTCCCCCTGCCACTTCCCTCTTCTTCCCCCAGCCTTATATACTAATCATGTTCTCACATGGTCTGGAGCATCCCTTTGGCCAGTTGGGGTCACCTGTCCCTGCTGTGTCCCCTCTCAGCATCTTGTGCAACCCCAGCCCTGTTGCTGGTGGGATGGGGTGAGGATCAGAAAAGGCCTTGGCTCTGTGTACGCCCTGCTCAGGAATTACAAAAACGTCTCTAAGTTATCAACACCCTTTCCAGCACAAATCCAAAACACAGTCCCATACCAGCTACTCTGAACAAATGAACTCAGCCCCGAAAGGACACACACATTGTGTTATTCTTCTGCTCCTGGCAGCTGCAACAGCCTTCTGTTGGTTGAACAAGGTGATAGTCTGAGCTAGGACATTTTCCACCACTGTATGGGAAGGCAGGCCAGTGTCACATTAAAAAAAACCCCCAACTTAAAACAGAGGAAGAGAGGGGTGGTGAGCAGGAATAATCATATTAGAATATCTAAGGGCCACTGAGCAGGAAAGGCGACACCTGCCAAAAGTGTGGGATTCTGACATTTGTCTTCTTTGGCCAAGATTATGTTTATTCTAGTAAAAACATAACAATGTAACACAAGGGTTTTGCTTGGCTCATATTTAAGGGAAAAAAAAAAAAGAGAAAAGAAGAAAACAGAACCAGACCTTTATAAGCTGCATAAGGGCCAGCCTGCTGTGAAATAGGAGATACAAAAACCAGCCATGGCTTTACCTGAAGGAACAAACTGTGCAGAAATTCACTGTTTCACCTAAGGAAATTGCTGATTCCTTGCTTCCCCTCTATATTCAAGAGGGAAGGGACTGAAAGGAGTTTTATCATTGATTTTAATCAACACTTTCCTCAACATGTTTAGTGGGTGAAGGTGTTGATGCTTCTGGCTGCAGTTTTCTGTGCATTGATATTGAGAAAAGTGAGCTCAGTATCCAATTTCAGCAGAAAGTCAGTAGGGACTGAGCAAACAACTCCCTTGAACGCCCTCCACTGCTATCTCCTCCTCTCTGCTCCTTAACCAGAGAATATCTATGCACTCAGAAATAAATACATGCAAAGCATCTGGATTTGTATTCTCTGATTCCTCAGAAAAAAAAAAAAAGAGTCAGATTTTGAAAAATAACACATGCCATGAACTTAAGTCCAATTTAGCACAGCTAAAGGGCTGCACTTGTTTAAAATGATCAACTTTTACTGTGGGAACATTCAAGGTCACTGCAAACTCAGCCACTTTTCCATTTTACGATGTAGATTAAGTGTTTTGCATCTCAACTTGTATAGTAAATAAAAAATACTGTAGTTAAATATATGACTCTCATCTTTAGAGCCGAAGGTCATGTAGGACTTGGAACTGAATACAGAGGAGGTGGAAGCCTGTTTTGCACAGCACTGGGACAAAATTAGGGATTCATCTTTAATGTTCCCTTGTTTGTGCTTGGTGTATTTATTTCCCGATTTCCCTAGGCTTTGATAATTTCTTCTGATACTGAATACTTAGAAAAAGACTTTGTTTCACACATTTGACTTTTGCAGGTTTCAGAAAATTAAAGTACCTACTGCATAAAGCATTATGCAGTTAGGCAAGCTGTGTTATTCCCTGAGAGCACTTTTCTCAGAAATAACAAGGAAGAAGAAAGAAGGGCTCAAAAAAATGCTTAAATTTTACTTTACAGCAGCAGGAAGGACTTTATAATATATTAAATGATCAATGCTGTTGATACCAAGAAAAGCAAGCTAGGTTTTGAATGAAATTATTTCTTTACTGGGGACTAGGATAATTTTTAGTGGAAAAAAACAATATAGTTGATTTTATTTATAGTAAAATTAGCATTCATAATTTTTTTTTTGTGTAAAGTTCTCAAAGCATTTTGCAAACACTAAGACTTCGGCTGTGCCATTAAATAACAGTACTAATTACTAGTCTTTGTTAAATTAAGTCTTGGTGGGAAGCCCAGGATGAGGTGTACTTCAGAAAGGACCCCCTTTCCTGCAAGATTACACGTCTTTTAAATCCCCCGAGAGATGGGGACTCCACCTCTGCCCTAGTAGCCTGTGCCAAGGCTTGAAAACCCTTTCAGTACAGAATTTTTTCCTAATACCCAATCCAAATCTGTCCTGGGGCAACTTGAAAGCATTTCCTTTTGCCCTGCTGCTTGTTACAAGAGAGGAGCCTTGGAAAGGCACAGGGAGAGAGGGAAGTGAGCGGGGAGAGCTGTGGTTACACAAGAAACAAGTCTATACAGTCTCCAGACTGTAAAGTGATCTATTTAGTTTGTGTCACTTCCCATTCTCATTATATTCTTTGTCAAGAGAATGGATTTATGTGCTGCCATTTTCTGCACTCATTACGGTGTTTGTCAAGTTAATGAATAGTCTGAGGATTTGAATTTCCAATACTGAGGAGAGAATTATGGCTCAGGAATTAAAATAACTCTTCCTCTCGCCCAGGTTCTGCATCCCAAACCAAGGGACATTTGCTCTTTTTCTTGATACCGAGAGTATCAACAGGACAAGCTGCACTGAATAGTCCTGTGCAGGTTAGAAAGCAGAAGCTTGCATTTCTGTCAAATACCAGGCTTTAAACTTTCAGCTTCTCATTTTTACAGCAAAACCAGGACAGAAAATAGGATAAAATTAACTGGTAACACTTTACTATAAGTGACAAATAGTTATTAATTTTTTTATATTCCTTAAAAACATTAATCATGGCAAGGTCTTTTGGACTTAGTGTGACTGTTAATATTTGATTCCAGTGGAATTCTGGTGTAATTTAGCATTAATTAATGTCCACTTACTGCAAAGTGCTACCCTATTAATCTATTTTCTGTGACTAAGGATGGAAAGGAAATAAAATAGAGTTAATGAGATCCCAATGTTTCAATCCTGAAGGCTGCAGTGACCTAGATTGCATCATACACCAAAAGTAAAAAAAAAAACTTGTTTCATACTCTTCCTACTGTCGGAGGTCAAGACCAAGCTAATAAAGAGAATACCAGGAGAAAAGCAGAGACAGGGCACAGAGTTCTTTTGTTTCCTGAAGGACTGGCTTGTGCAGAACTTGGATGTGCAGGAAAAAAGTCTCACAAATGATCCTAGCGTTTTGGTTTTTTTTTTTCCTGTATAGTGCACAGAAGCACAGTTTGCAAGGAGCTAGAGAAACCCCCTGAAAAGACCACGGTCTCTCAACAGCAGCAGCAGGACTGTCAGTGAGACAGTAACAACTGCAAGTCTTGTGCAGGGCCAGGCACAAACACGGCAATCCACAGCCCTTGGCACCAGCTATGCAAAGTACAAAACAAAGCAGAAGTTACTGTGCTTCCTTCTCAGTAAATTGAGGAAAAAGAGAAATGTAAACTAAGGTTTTGAAAATATTTAAAGTTCCTTTGGGATTTATCAGGGCAGAATCACATAGATGTTTTTTTTTTCCTGCATTCCTTGAGGATACCCCAAAACCAAAATGCCCATCTCTTTTGGAGGGAGCCTTGCAAAACGTTCCAGTTTTCCACCCCTTGACTGTTGAATGAACAACCATGGCTTGTTTAAACTAAATAACATTTGAGATAGCTAAAACAAAGTATGACAAACCGCAGCCTTGCTCCACTAAGTCATCTCCCTGTTGTTTATTTAGGTTTTGGCTACATATTTCAGTCGTCCTTTTCCTCTCCTTCCAGCCCCAAGCAGACGAGGGAACGCCTGTGCCTCACAGTGCCACCAAAGCAGCTGGAAGAGCTGTTCATTTTCTTCTGCAGGGGAGAAAAGGCCAAAAGCCAGGTCTTCAACAGCTGAATTATTCCTTCCAGTCAACAAAACAAAAAAAGCCCCAAATATCCACAGAAAGTCATGTGGGAAATGCCAACACCCTGAGTGCCATTTCCCCATAGGCCTGCCCATTCTGGGCTATTGTTACTGATCTGTTCTTGCACATATATAAACATATATTACCTAGAATTATTATTATTACACCCTGTTCCTTAAGACACCTCATCTATTAAACCAAAATAAACAATTTTTTTAGGCCTTTCCTAACAAAAGGACACACAATGCATTAAAAATATGCATCGTAATTATGGGGTTTGGAGCTTTTTTCTCTGTCTTTGGCAATTCAGCTGTCTTGCCTGAACTTCCTTTCTTCTTAATTTTTTTTTCCCTTGGTGATTAATCTTCTTTTCTTTCGCCAATTACTGACCTCTGTGGGAGAGAAGATTAAAATAAATAAATAAATAAAAATAAAGGTCAAAATTAAAACTGAGATCTGGTTACTAAAGAGATAGGAGCGGAGACAATTTTAAGCACATGCTGAGATGCTTCAGGTCATGGGACTGTAGAGAGCTCTGCTTGCTGCCACCAGTTTGGTGATGTGCTGTTTTAATAGTGGGAGGTTTTTGGCAAGGGATTTCTTCTCACCTTCCTGGCTGGACACTGGATTTCGGCTGTTTCTGCCGTGGGAGAGAGCACATGTGTGCTTGTCTGGTCATTTCTGCTGCTCACTCACTCAACACCCTCTTCTCCTTTGGTTCCAGCAGGGATCCCCAGGTCCTTGGTTCTCCTCACCATTCCAGGTGAAATCCTTCATCCTGACCATCAAGACACCAAAGTCTACATTTGCCTGCATTGCTTAGGAGTCCTGGGAGGGGCAGCCAGTGTTTGGATTAGACCCAAGGGGAATAATTACTACATGGAAAGAAATAAAACATTATTAATTAATTCTAATCTCTTTAAACATTTATTGCTTTTTAATTCAGGCTGAATGTCAGGAATTTTTTTTTTTTCCTTGAGGTGACAGTGACAATTGCACTCCTGAGATATGATCCACCTGACTGCAGGATTGTTATCAGAGCTAAAACTTATTAAATAAACCAATTCCAAGTAGATGAAGAGAAGAGAAGCACACCACCATCACAGGGCTTCTGGATAATCTGCCAGCACTAGTATCTTGTCTTTGCTAGATGCCATAAATGATAAAAAGGGGGAAAAAAATATCTGACAGCTTCTTCACATGTTCTCCAGTGCATTGTGAACCAATCATTCCTAAACAATCCCTATTTCTGGGAATGTGCCAACACAAGGCACCCCAAATTAGGGAGATGCTGTGATACTTCAGCAGTGTGGGTTCTTGTTTTAGAGATGGACCAGAGGATGTCTCTGCTTTTGGGTGTGATGATTGCTATCCAAAAAGAAATGGATAAAATTCTTGGATGATACCCATGCAGTGGAAATCAGAATGAGTTTAAAAATAAATGAAATGGAAGGAGGGCAAAATGTGAACCCAGCCAGGGTTGGGCCTTCCAGATCTTCAGCCCAAAAGTTCCACCAAGCAATGCATGAAGCACTCGGGATGTGTTGGACCCATGGACAGGCACTGGGACAGTGATTTCTTCATTTTCAAAAGTGTAAAGCTTAAGGAGGAAGCATGTGCAAAAGAAGGTCATACAAAGCTACATCAGAGAAGTCAGATTTTTGTCAAGCTTTCCCCGTGTTTATTGTTTGTTTGTTTGGGGGTATCTTTTGTTTGGCTGGGTTTTAATTTATTTAGTCATTGGTTTGGATTTTTGGGTGGGTATATTTTTAGCACTTAAAAGATTCCAAACACACATAATTTAGGAGAATATTTGTCTGTGCATATAACCATGCGTATGTAATGTACACCTTATTAATTTAGAAAAAAAAAAATTAAATCAATCCATTCATTTTCTGCTGGTTTCTGAGTTGTATTTGTGGTTTCACACTGACAACCCACTAAAAGACAAGTCCAGAGCTCAAAAACCAGCAGAAACCACTGCATGCTCTGTGGGTGGCTATATTACAGGAGGAATTTTTACTTTATGTGAATATAATATTATATTAATCCAAACTCCAAAGCTCTGTCATCATTCAAGGTTCCCATCGTCAACTGATGTACCCTGGATGAATTGCAGAGCATTATTTATTACCTTATAAACCAATTCAATAAAATAATAAAAAATTTAAAATAATATGAATGGGGCCAGGACTGAATTAACTTTTCAACCTCTGACAAAATTGTGTTACTGTTTACTTGAAGTGCTTTGTGCTTCTACAGTGCCTTGCATTTGTCAGTGGGTGCAGACTCTATAACGATATCATCATTATATTTAGACGGGTGACTGGGTTTAAAACATTTTTTTTTTTTTANTGGGGCCAGGACTGAATTAACTTTTCAACCTCTGACAAAATTGTGTTACTGTTTACTTGAAGTGCTTTGTGCTTCTACAGTGCCTTGCATTTGTCAGTGGGTGCAGACTCTATAACGATATCATCATTATATTTAGACGGGTGACTGGGTTTAAAACATTTTTTTTTTTTTTATTCCCTTTTCCAGTGATGGAGATAGTATGCTTGGCTATGGATATCTATCACCCTAATTCTACCATCACATCATCTTACTGCACTTCATTCCCTCCAGACATGTGTTTTCTCGACAGATGAAAGCTTTGATTTTACACAGCCACGAACCTGAGTCTGCTGCACCAGATCTTATTTATTTATATGTCCCAACTCCTACACCACAGTTAAAAAGCTCCAACCTTTAAAACACTTGCCCTTTTAGCAACCCTGGCAAGGCAGGGAATGATATTATTTTCTTTAAACACAGGGGAAATGGTGGCACTGAGAGATAAGTGAATTTTCTTTGAGAAACCCTGCAACAAAGCAGAGACAAGAAGGAGAATTTTTCCGGTAATCATTATAATCACAAGAAGTCATGGTGTTCACTATGCAATCATAAAGTGACAGATTAAGGGTATTTGTTTGTTTCCTCCACGAAAATAACCTTCTATCTTTCAGATAATACTGCATATTATTCCTAAATATTTATTGTTTTCTATTTTTTAGAATAGGAAATGCAACAGAGATCTTCTTTTAAATCAAGTCAGAGGACACATGATTTTGAATTATCCTTTCTAAAACTAGCCTGCTAATGCAATAAAGTGATGCTTCAGAGAGAAAGTTATCAATCCTGTGGTTCTGTGATAACTGCATATTAAAATTCCATTTTCCAGACCTTTACAAAAATATTAGTGTTAATAAGGTAATAAGCTGATAATATTCATTATGGTATATGGTATATGACTTATTTTCCTAGATGTCCAATAACACTTTGTAAAGAAAGAGATCTAAAATACAATTTGAGATGATGGAAAAAATTCATTCTTTCCCTCTTTCTCTTTTCTTGTCACTCTCCTTGAAATGCCTTTACACTGAAGTT
>VWZW01002398.1:94802-106504 GCA_013397115.1 Edolisoma coerulescens
TAATTCCACCCCTTCTGAGCTTTTCTTCTTCCCCCCTGGTTCGAGTAGCTTCATTTACTGATGTAAAACATGAGCAGGTGTGGGAGATGTTCATTACCAAAGCAGACTCCAGCTGAAGGGGCCATATGCTGGTTTCTTAGCAGTGACCCACACGAACTGGAAAAGTGGATATGTAGCTCCTGTGCAAAGGCAATGACATATGGAGTTCAGCATGGCTTTGTACCCAAAATGGTATTTAAACTTTCAGCATTCAAGCAGAGGCTCCAGGCTGCATCTCATTTTGCTTCGTTCTTTCCTAATTTGTAGCCAGGACTTGATTTAGTAAATGCCAGAATTCAACTTTGAGGATGAATGAAAAAGCCTCAGGAAACTAATGACCTCCTTGATAAAAGAATATGATAGCTTCACTAGATTTAATATTTCACGTTTCTATAAGGATTGAATTGGAAAGATTTTTTAAAATATTTTTTCTTTCTTTCTGCGGGGGGAAAATGAAAGCACCTGGACTTCACAGCTGGTTGCTAGATCTTATGTGCAGTGGTAGAAACAGAGAGCATTGACTTTCATTACAAGTCAGAAATAGGCAGGTTACACAAAGAAGAATTTTGAAATATCTGCCGCAGAAGGCCAAAGGAATATTTGCCTTTCCAGAGATCGTTCCTATTTAAATGGAGCTCAGGATTTAAAAGCAAATATAAAATCCATCCTAGATGTATCTACCTCACTTTCTGCTCCCCCATACAGAAGGTTTTAAAGAATTACTGGTTTTAACCATCTTCTCAAACATTTTTCTGTGAAGCTGACATTGCTCCCTTCCAAACAGCAAGTGAGGCTGACTCTTCAGGCACAAATCCCCTTGGGAACTCACAGGCTAAAAGTTGCTGCGAGATCAAAACTTGTCACTATGTGATGAGGAATTTTTGCAAAATTTCATATCTATGGGATCATTCAGCTGGCTAAATAACCCATGTTCAGTGCTCAGACAGGACATGAAAATAGATAATGTCAAAGCCAAGGAATCTCTCAAAATCTGCAGCAAAAGGGTTGTCCAGCCCTGGCACAGCTGTCCAGGGCAGTGGTGGAGTCCCCATGCCTGGAGAGATTTAAAAGCTGTGAGGATGGGGCACTTGGTTCATGGTTTGGTGGTGGGCTTGGCAGTGCTGTGCTGATGGTTGTACTCAATGATCTTAGAGGTTTTTACAACCTAAATGATTCTATGGGTCTATGAAAAAGGCTTTTGTCACATATTTACCTCACTGCACTAGACCTGGGGTGTGTCTCACCTGGGTTTGACCACACAGAGAGGCAGCATCTTCCTTAGGCAGCCACTTTGGTTTCCCCTGATTGAGAACAGCAGATACAGGTCACAAGAGCTCCTGTGGATAATTAATTTTGTCCTAGAGTAGTTCTGAAATAGGTGTAAATAGTGTCAGAGGCAGCTGTCTCCATGTATTGTCAATAAATGGAATACGCATCATTAGCTTTAACTAGTTGCTGTAACTTTTTAACAAGGTTGTTAAGTGAAGCGGTTGTTTCCTTTCAACGTTTTATTTAAAATACACTTTAAATGCAGGATAACTGGAAATGTTTTTTGAGAAACTTACTGGAGCCACATGGGAAGAATTCTGACTTTGAGTTTTCACAGTGATTTTCTACCCTGGGTCACAAGGTGAATGTAAAGAAACTTAAAACCATGTGCTGACTTTGCCCACCTTAATTTGAACCACCTGAAGAGACATTTTCCTTTTTCTTTTATTCAGACTTTTGGAAGGTTTATTTTGCTTTGATTTTATAATGTAAATTCAGAACAACCAAGGTTAAAATTCATGTATTTTATTTTTTTAATTCTGCCAGAAATATGGTATTTCAATTATTAAAAAAAATATAAACAATAACATCAATCAAAGCAGAGAAATGTTATCAATTTAAATTTCCTGGAATTCTCTGGTGATAATGCTTTACTACAAAACTCTCAAATAGACCTACTCAAGGTAGAAATATAAGAAGTATTACAGAGCATATGTGAGGAATGTGAAATAAACGAGATCTCATCTGTCTATGGAGGCTGACTGCTATTTATAAGATTGTTTTAAAAATTGATGATGAGGTTTTTGTTTATCAAAAGAGAGCCAGAGGGGACTGTTGATGATCAGTCCTGACTTTAAACAGTCAATTATCCTTGATCCAAAATGCAGACCTCGTTGCACAACACAGGCAATGTCAGGCAGAGCTCCACAAGAAGTGCTATGAACACTTCGAGGTATTTTCTTCACTGAAAGACAACTTGTAAGACCCAGGGACTAATGAAAGTGCTTTTTGAAAAAGTTATAGTTCACAAACCAAGTTCACATCAGCAAGTTCCCTGATGACACAAAGCTGGGAGGAGTGGGTGATACCTCAGAGGGCTGTGCAGCCCTTCAGACAGAGCTCGCCAGGCTGGAGAGATGGGCAGAGAAGAAAGAACTTGCTGAAATTCAACAGAGCAAATGCAGGGTCCTGCACCTGGGGAGGAACCACCCTGGGCAGCAGCACAGGCTGGCGGTGACCTCCTGGGGCTACTCTGAGGGAAAGGACCTGGGGGTCCTGCTGGACAACAGGTTGTCCCTGAGCCAGCAGTGTCCTGGGGACCAAGAAGGACAATGGGATCCTGGATGCCAGCAGGTCAGGGAGGGATCCTGTCCCTCTGCTCAGCCCTGGTGAGGCACACCTGGAGTGCTGTGTCCAGGTCTGGGCTCATCAGGACAAGAGAGACACAGAGCTCCTGGGGTGGGTCCAGAGGGCTACAAAGATGATGAAGGGACTGGAGCATCTCCCTGATGAGGAGAGGCTGAGGGAGCTGGGGCTGTTCAGGCTCCAGAGGAGACACAGCTGAGAGGGGACCCCATCCCTGGGTGTCCCTGTCTGCAGGGAGGGCTCAGAGCAGGGCCCAGGCTCTGCTCCGGGGGCCCAGCAATGGCACCAGAGGAACGGGCAGGGACTGAGGCCCAGGAAGTTCCACCTGGACAGGAGGAAGAACTTCTGTCCTGGGCAGTGACCAAGCCCTGAACAAAGTGTCCAGAGAGGTCATCTCCCTCCCTGGGGATATTCCAGACCCCTCTGGACACAGTCCTGTGCCCTGTGCTCTGGGCTGGCCCTGCTGGAGCAAGGAGGTGGGACCAGATGACCCCACTGTGGTCCCTTCCAGCCTTAACCTATTCTGAATTTTCGTGAAATGCATCTTATACAGGAAATGTTCCCACTAATGACAATGGAAAAGCAGATGCAGGAACACCAGTTCAGGCTCTAAGGCAAGGCTATTTTTCAGTACAGCTGCACAGGTGAACTTATTTAGATGCAATAAGGATCTGCAAGGTTGGCTCTTTTACACAATTATCATTTAATATTCAAAGAAAAGAAAATTTCTCTGGGGTGAAAAAACAATCATAGAACAGCTAAATAGAGAGAAGGGGGAGAAAACACCCCGCACAAATGTATCCAAGAAAAGACTTGAGGGAGAGCAAGAATTCACACTGGCATGAGAAAAAGTTGGAATAAAGCCATGCTGCCAGATTGGTACCCCAAAGTGATTTGGAAAGAAATTACGTAAAGTGCAATTTATGTTAATACTACACAAAAAAATATTGGAAAACACAATGTTTCAGTTTTAATAATACCTTGAACTGCTGTTTTAATAGTGCCCTGTGTATGTGCATGAGGGGAATTAACAATAGATAAATAACCTGAATTTAACTAAGGCAAAGCTTTAAATTCTCTTGGGATTGTTACCACTCGTCCCTGAAGGTGAGGGTAACTCAGGTTCTTTTTAATAGATGCCTTGGAGTGGATTAGGGTGAAAAGGCACTGAATGAACAGTGTTTGTAAATATATACATGCAGGGTTTACTTTAGAACAGTTTGGTTGCCATGGAAAGCAGGTAGGTAGCCATTTTGGTAATTATTATCTATAGAGATGGAACAATATAAAACAACACCTAGGAAAATGTATAAGGGAAAAGAAAGAAAGAGAAAGAAAGGATGAGAGTAAAAAGATCTTCCAACCTGTGGATCCAGCTACAAGACTTAGTTGCTGCAATTTCAGTGCCTGTTGGTCGCAGTGATGGTCACTGCCTTGATGGGTCAGGGTGGGTGGAGCACAAAGTTCAGTGGGTTCATGTAAGCTCAGATTTATGTGGGAATGCCCAGGTGCATCCCCTGGTGAGGCACTTTTACACTGTCCTGTGGTGGAAGGCCCCAGAGATGAGTCTGGGGACACTTCAGGGCTCTTTGATGGTTTATGAGACCTTCAGAGACATGACCTCTCGTTTTCACACCAGCAGAGTTGAGCCAGTTATGCCCCATCAGAAGTCATTAAAACCTTCAGGCTTACACATGTCCTGATTTCTCCTCTGGGAGGGAGTTTTACACCTGAGCCAGTTGAGTAAGGGAGGACATTGCCAGGACAAAAAGCACTATCCTACCTCGCAGGATCTGTTTCTTCTCGGCTTCCTCCCTTATCTGGCTCTAAACTCAGCTTCCTCCTAAACCAGAGTTGGTCTGTGTGGTCATCCCCTGTTGTTCACAGACTCAACCCTGAGCTGTTACCTTGACACAGTCAGCAAAGCACACATGCTTTTGCAATTCGCCAATTACTCAGGCCATTAATCATTAAAACCTTCAGGCTTACACATGTCCTGATTTCTCCTCTGGGAGGGAGTTTTACACCTGAGCCAGTTGAGTAAGGGAGGACATTGCCAGGACAAAAAGCACTATCCTACCTCGCAGGATCTGTTTCTTCTCGGCTTCCTCCCTTATCTGGCTCTAAACTCAGCTTCCTCCTAAACCAGAGTTGGTCTGTGTGGTCATCCCCTGTTGTTCACAGACTCAACCCTGAGCTGTTACCTTGACACAGTCAGCAAAGCACACATGCTTTTGCAATTCGCCAATTACTCAGGCCATTAACCATTAACATTTCAGTCTCTCACAGGGACCTTGGGAGCTGCTCAGACAAAAGATTATCTGCTGGGGACAGGAAGAAAAAGCTGTGTCTCTCGAGTTCACCTGAGACTGTGAAACTGTTTACCTGCTGGTCCAAGGTAGAGCCTGAAAGTCCATGACTCCAAAGTGCAGCCTTACAGTCTTTTTAGTCAATGAAATGTTCCTGTCCCAAACCAGAAAGGGAATTGCATCTATTTAAGGAAGGCCAAACCGTATTTACCCTCCAACCCCATGCAGGCACACATATTACAAGGAAATTTATGAGTAATGACACCTAGCACTGTCTTCAAAGCAAAACACTTGGCAGAAGAGGTTGGTGCTATTTTCACTTTTCCAACAGGAAGAACAGGGCACAGGCAGGTTCAGATTGCACACGTGTGTGATGGTTCTCAAATTGATGCCTTGATGCTATGACACAGTGCTTTCTCCTCAGCCTTCCCTTCTCTTTCGCTGCCTCCCAAAGTCACTTTTCCATACCTGCAATCACCATTAAGTCTACCATACCTGTATCTCATATGCATATCCACTCTGATTCATGTCCTTCTTTTTGCTTGCAGTTTGAACAAAGCATTTGCAAATGCAGTGAAAACACATTGAGGCTGAGGCCATTCTTCTGGGTTGTGTATTTACTGTGCACAGACCCTGCATCCTGGCCCAGAGCTGCAGTTAGTGCTATACAATTCATTGTTCTGCACTCATTCTGTCTGATTTTACATAGCTGGATAATTCACAGCATCAGTTTTCGTAAGGCATAAAATTTCCCTTCACTGATGTTGTGTTAGTATGGCTCTGCTGTGCATTTTCATCACAGTTGTTCCCCAGATCTGAACTTCCTTTGGACCAATAACTCATCTTGTGACAAGCAAATGTTGAATTTACAGCAGGAATTTGCTAGGAAAAAAAAAAAAGAAGAAAAAAAATTTAAAAAAGAAAAAAGGAGAACATTTAGAAATTTGAGTGAACCAAAACACCTACTTCCAATGCTGTTACAATTTTTTTTTTTTCGGACATTCAACAGAGAGAAGATTTTGCAATTTCTAAATGAAATAAAGTTCTCTCTGTAAGTTCTTAAAGTAATGTTTCACCTGTCTCTCCACACTCCTCAGAGGCTGGCATCCTTACCACCTCTCTGCTTACAAACACTTTTCTCTACTGTGAGTGGGTCACTTCTCTATTTCCCATACTGCCTAATTGCTCTACAGAGTCAAACTCAGGGCAAACACCTTTAATCCATGTGTACCTTTCACATCTGCTGCTATTTCAGGCTGGATGAGAGGCTCGGTGGCCTGTTTTGCTGGGGTTTGTTTTTTGTTTTGCCTGTCTCCAACACAGCTTTTTGCCCTAATAAGACTTTCTCAGTGCTACCAGCTCAGACCAGCACAGTCAGGCTTGGAGAACCCCTTTGCTCGGGGTGCTCAGGGAGGAACTTTCAGTGCATGTGCCAACACATGGACAGACTGACACCACTCTGGTGCAGCAGAGATGTCATATAGCCTCACAGCCTCTAAAAAATGTGGCTTTCCAGTTCCCACTGCCACCATGAAACTGCTGAGAGGAGAGCAGTGAGCCTCACACGCTCAGCCTCCCTCACTGGTGGTGGCAGAAGGGATGTGCAGAGCCTCCCTAGCCAGAGGCAGAAACTTTGGGAATGCAGCATATTTCGTCCAGGACACCACTGTTTACTGTGCTTGCCTATTTAACCATATGGCACTGGGTGAATTCACACCGTCTTGGGATACAACTCTCCAGGAAAGCTCTGATACTGCTGCTTGTAAAGATGCAGGCAGAGCCCCCGCTGTGAGACTTTGGAAACAGTGCATACTTCTATCAAGAAACTAATACAGCAATTGATAGTTATAAACGTATAAAGGGAGTAGTTTCTACAGACAGTGAATATTTGACTACCCCCCAGAAAAGACATGGATCCTGGTTTGTCAAAATACAGACTGATTTGCATCCTGCTGAGAATATGTAAAACTTTCTTTTTGTACACAAAACACCCTTTTAATTAGAGCAATTTAGTTGGTGGGGTTTTTTTTAACTGACCAACATTCTGGCTATAATGGTCTGGTTGATTCAAAATTTCATCTATAAATCCTACCTCTAAAGAGAGTTGTTTTATTACTTTTTAATAGAATTTGTCATTATAAATCATCTATAGTACCATAGTGCCTAAAGCTGTAAATGAAAATGATAATTGCATTGACTGCTATACAATTTTTATGGGCTTTACCCCTCACCTGAAGGGGTTTCCAAAGGAGACACTTAATTCTTTCACCCATTTATTGTTTTGTCTCCTTAACTTTTATGCTAAGTTTGTGAGAATTGCACTGAGACTTTCCAGCTCAGTACACAAATGGGAAGGAGAGTCTTTGCTAGGGGAACAGGCTGGGAGAGCTTAGCCTGGAGAATAGAAGGTTTCAGGAGGACCTCAGAGCACCTTCCACTATGTAAACAGGCCACAAGAGAGCTGAAGAGGAACTTTTTACAAGGGCCTGGAGAGAACAAGGGATAATATCTTCACAATGAAAGAGGGTGGATTTAGATTAAATATTAGGAAGAAAGTCCTTACTGTGAGGGTGGTGAGGCCCTGGCACAGGTTGGATCTCACACTCAGGTGATGCTTTCTGTTGCCTGAATCACACTGCTCAGCAAGTGCTGTCACAGAAAATGAGAGGTGGTTTCAGCTGCACCCACCTCAAAACCTACCCAAAGTCAGGGTGATCATGGAAAAGGAACCAAGGACCAGGAGATCTCCAGCTGCCACTGATTTCACTGCAGGATGGTGTCTGTGCTACTAAAGCACTGTGACTCTGCTTCCACATGTATGAAACTGGAATATATCTTCTGAGAACACTGATTTCAGCTCCTAACTGATAGTTTAGAGTCGAGATTGCTTTGTGGGCTCTGCCACCAGTCCTTTGTGTGCACCGACAAATTATTCAGGCTGCCTGCAACAGGGAGCTCTGCAGCACTGCTTCACAGGAAGAAATGCCCGTCTCTGATGGCCTCTCTAAGCCCTTATCTGCTAGATAAACCAGCTCTGCATCCTGCAGCTCCTCTCCTGGGCCACGATGCTATTGAAGAAATGAGATAATTGAGCAACAAGGTGGCCGAGCCAGCCACTTCCAGGTAAAGTAAAAGAGAATGTTTTTCACATAGTGCACAGGGAAATTAAACCCATTCCCAGTTCTCAGTTGCTCTGCCAGCTGTGTTGTTCATCCTTGCACACGTTTGCAGAGCAGGGCAGCCAGAGAGGCAGCAGAGCAGGCCAGGAATCCTGGCAAAGCTGCTTCTCCAGCTCATGGCAGAGCAGACCAGCAAGAACCAAGTCACAGAAAGCTGCAACCCAGACAGCCCTAACCTCCTTCTAATCGTGGTATATTCAAGGTGTGGTGTCATGGAGCTGTGTCTTAATGGCATGAAGTTGTGTCAGGGGAGGCTTAGGTTGGATGCTGGTAACCTCCAGTTAGATTCTTCACCCAGGGGGTGTCTGGGCACTGGAACAGGCTCCGCAGGGAAGTGGTCACAGCACTAAGCTCAAGAAGTGTTTGAACAACAGTGTCAGCCACATGGTGTGACTCTTGAGACTGTTGTGTGCAGGGCCAGGAGCTGGACTATGATGATCCTTGTCAGTCCCTTCCAACTCAGGATATTCTATGATTCCAAGGTATTTTTATCATCTCTGCCCTGTGCAGGAAGATGTTCTCTCTGATGGCATTAGCAGGAAAATCTCTTTGTCATACAACACCAGCAGGGAAACGAGACCTGTGTTTTCAGTCTTACTGGAATGTTGTGCACTCAGTTCCAGCTCCTGCCTTCAGGATTTACAGTCACCTTTCCAGAAAAGTCATACAGGGAACATCAGCAGTTGAAAGGAGCTTAGAGTATTAAAAATATGCCCCCAGAGCACAGAAAGAGGCAAGATGAGTCAGAGGACAAGGTAAAGTTTAGCTATCCATCTTGTCCATCTGCCTTATAAAGGAAATTCATCTCATCATAGGATATGTAATACTAATTGGGCTAAATCATCCCAAACTAATAGGTACCTACCATATCCCTCATTCAGAGTAATTTTTAATAGCCTATCCTCAGCATCTGATATTTCAACAGATAAAAATAAACAGCTGGTAATAATCAAATGATGAGAATTGTAGTCTGAACAAGTCTGATGGCTAAGGCAGTATACTTATTTCCCCTGTCTGGTGGAAAATTGAGGAACTGATGCTGAAGGCTGGATGCATCCAGGGCTGAGTGTGGGACTGGGTTTCCCACTGAGGTCAGTGCAAGGATCTGAACAGTGCAGCCAAGGGAGGAGAGCTGGGCACTGCATTCAGAGCCCCTTCTGCTTGATTTTTAAGGCGAGGACAGGGTTACACAGACTGTTTGACACTTGCAGATGGTGGATATTACTATGAGTGAGGAATCAAGATTTCTAACCCTCCAGCTGGGAAAAAGAAATTGAGAAAAGGCTGCTTTATTTTGCAGAATTTTGCAGATGTGAATATTGTCTCCTAGTCCAGAATAAGGAGTCATAGAGCATCCTTCAGGAAAACTGGCATTTAAGACTCCTGCCAACTGTGAACCTTCCCATTTGATGCCGGCAGAACAGTGATTGCTGCACTCTCCTAACGCGCAAACCCTTCCTCTTGTAGTGTTTGTTCTTACACGTCAACACCTCTAGGCCATATAGATGCGACATACGGATGCACAGACATGCCACAGACAAACTGNGCTCATCCAAGAGGCAGCACTGAGACATTTACAAGCAGGTGCCCCATCACTGCAGGCACACTTTGTATGCTAAGCTTTGTTTGGGGAAAATAACAAGAAAAGACCAATCAAATACTTTAGCTAGGAAGTGTCAAACTCTTAATATGAATTGTGCTCATTAATGTGACAAGTGTCAAATGCACTGANAGCAGGGCAGCCAGAGAGGCAGCAGAGCAGGCCAGGAATCCTGGCAAAGCTGCTTCTCCAGCTCATGGCAGAGCAGACCAGCAAGAACCAAGTCACAGAAAGCTGCAACCCAGACAGCCCTAACCTCCTTCTAATCGTGGTATATTCAAGGTGTGGTGTCATGGAGCTGTGTCTTAATGGCATGAAGTTGTGTCAGGGGAGGCTTAGGTTGGATGCTGGTAACCTCCAGTTAGATTCTTCACCCAGGGGGTGTCTGGGCACTGGAACAGGCTCCGCAGGGAAGTGGTCACAGCACTAAGCTCAAGAAGTGTTTGAACAACAGTGTCAGCCACATGGTGTGACTCTTGAGACTGTTGTGTGCAGGGCCAGGAGCTGGACTATGATGATCCTTGTCAGTCCCTTCCAACTCAGGATATTCTATGATTCCAAGGTATTTTTATCATCTCTGCCCTGTGCAGGAAGATGTTCTCTCTGATGGCATTAGCAGGAAAATCTCTTTGTCATACAACACCAGCAGGGAAACGAGACCTGTGTTTTCAGTCTTACTGGAATGTTGTGCACTCAGTTCCAGCTCCTGCCTTCAGGATTTACAGTCACCTTTCCAGAAAAGTCATACAGGGAACATCAGCAGTTGAAAGGAGCTTAGAGTATTAAAAATATGCCCCCAGAGCACAGAAAGAGGCAAGATGAGTCAGAGGACAAGGTAAAGTTTAGCTATCCATCTTGTCCATCTGCCTTATAAAGGAAATTCATCTCATCATAGGATATGTAATACTAATTGGGCTAAATCATCCCAAACTAATAGGTACCTACCATATCCCTCATTCAGAGTAATTTTTAATAGCCTATCCTCAGCATCTGATATTTCAACAGATAAAAATAAACAGCTGGTAATAATCAAATGATGAGAATTGTAGTCTGAACAAGTCTGATGGCTAAGGCAGTATACTTATTTCCCCTGTCTGGTGGAAAATTGAGGAACTGATGCTGAAGGCTGGATGCATCCAGGGCTGAGTGTGGGACTGGGTTTCCCACTGAGGTCAGTGCAAGGATCTGAACAGTGCAGCCAAGGGAGGAGAGCTGGGCACTGCATTCAGAGCCCCTTCTGCTTGATTTTTAAGGCGAGGACAGGGTTACACAGACTGTTTGACACTTGCAGATGGTGGATATTACTATGAGTGAGGAATCAAGATTTCTAACCCTCCAGCTGGGAAAAAGAAATTGAGAAAAGGCTGCTTTATTTTGCAGAATTTTGCAGATGTGAATATTGTCTCCTAGTCCAGAATAAGGAGTCATAGAGCATCCTTCAGGAAAACTGGCATTTAAGACTCCTGCCAACTGTGAACCTTCCCATTTGATGCCGGCAGAACAGTGATTGCTGCACTCTCCTAACGCGCAAACCCTTCCTCTTGTAGTGTTTGTTCTTACACGTCAACACCTCTAGGCCATATAGATGCGACATACGGATGCACAGACATGCCACAGACAAACTGCTATCCTTGGATCCTCTTCCTGTTTCCACAGTAACCTTACAGAAACAGCCAGCAGTCAATAGAGAAAATCAAAGGCACGGATAAGTCATAATTTTAGGTTAGCAAGGAACAGANTTAATCCTGCTGCCAAGCCGAGCTTCACTTTGCTTTGTACCTGACGCTTCCACGTGCTCATCCAAGAGGCAGCACTGAGACATTTACAAGCAGGTGCCCCATCACTGCAGGCACACTTTGTATGCTAAGCTTTGTTTGGGGAAAATAACCAGAAAAGACCAATCAAATACTTTAGCTAGGAAGTGTCAAACTCTTAATATGA
>VWZW01002398.1:108730-143699 GCA_013397115.1 Edolisoma coerulescens
AATATTTATTTAGTATTGCTCAGTCTGGTTTTGAAACAAGATCAGGTTTCATGCTGTTGGTATTAACCTAAAGATTGCAATGTTGGCTTGTGCACATCAGCAAAAAATAAAGGGAACAATAACACTAACATAAGCTCCACTCTGTAAGAAAACTGGTGCTTTGTTAGAACACTAAAAAAGTCCCTTTTGGGGGATCAAAGCCTATCTAACTTGACTCAGAGTGACATGTCAAATTGGAAACATGAGACTAAATATATATTCCCATTGTTTGTTATTTTAAAATCTTATTTGTCTCTCTAACAGTTTTTCTCCCTGACACCAAACAAAATAATGTTGTTTTAAGATGGATGTTGATCACTACATCAGTGCCCTCCCTGGAAGGAATGCATGTGCCTGAAGCCCGGCAGGACACAATGTCACTCAGCTGGACTCATTAGCATGGCAAGCAGTTTGGCATTTACATCTCTGCACAGCTCCCAGGGAAAGGCAGCTCCAGTTCAGAGCACAGCATGTGACTGTCTGCAGCTGACAATGTAGACATGCCCTTAAAAGCCAGGCCATCCTTCAAGGAGCAGGCGAAACTGGCAGCTGTGGAGAGGCAGTGGCAGCTTCTGTCAGGCAAAGGACAAGGGCTGAGTGAGTAATTCTGGATGAAATCTCTTGATACGTTGCAGATAGTGCTTGTGGCCTTGAAAAGAGTATGTACCAGCACCTGATGCACAGAAGCACAGAGGTGTCTGGGGTTCAACTTTGCATAGAATTTAATTGCCTGAGTACACAAGGACTGAGGTCATTTAATTTCTCCCTGTCGTGACAAACCAAAGTAGAAAAAAACATCAGCAAGAGACTCAAAATAGAATTCCTTCATCTTTTCATGCTTAAATCTTCTGAAAAACCTTGCCCTGCAGATGTACTCAGAACACACCTCCAGCAGACAACAAGCCCTGAGCTGAGCAACCACAGCAATTTCCATCAGTAATGAGGCTGATGGGAGGACCACATCCCGCTCCGAGCCAGCTCTGTGCTCTGCACGCTCAGAGCAGAAATGATCTTCCACACCTCTCTTTGTGAAAGGGCTTCAAACCCCGAGCTCCTGTTTCCTAGGGAATGCCTGGCTTTTGGCAAGCAGAGCAAAAACAGATGTCCCATCCCTGGGAATGTTCAGGGCCAGGCTGGATGGGACTTGGAGCAACGGTAGTGGAAGGTGTCTCTGCTCACGGCAGGGGGATGGAACACATTGATCCTTAAGATCCCTTACAAACCACGCCATTCTGTGACTCTATGATTCTAAGAAAAAACGTGATGTGTGTGCCTCTCTTCTTCCTGCACAAGTATGGAGGCAAGATTTCAGGTGTCAATGAGCAAAGAAATAAATATATGTAGGGATGCATTGTTAAAAAGAGCCCCAAAACCAAGAAACATGAGCTCCCAGTCAGGCATGGAATTGGAGCTGGGATATTTTAGAGAAGCCTGTCTTGCCCTTATTCAGGTCTTCAGGCTTTGTCATCCAAACCCAGCAGTGGGAGGAGATCACAAATATATTTTTGTGATGGTTGAGGTGTTCTTTTTGTCTTCAGCAACTGCACTGACTGCCTGGAAACCCAGCTGTAGGTGCCCAGCCTTTCCCACCACCCCCACAGGAACACAGAACTCAGCTAGGACCTCTGCTGGGCACAGAATGCCTAGGTGTCCTTGTGGGCTTTGCCCAGTGTCTTCTCTTGGTTCCCACGTGGGATTTAGGGTTTTTTTTCTTTATTTTACCTCCAGGATCTGTAGAGCTACTATGTTAACAACTACAAGTTCTTTGCAGTGACAGCAAGGCAGACAGGGAAATGTGAACATTGAGGAGCCCTTGAGCATAGGCCAAAAGGCTTTTGTGTGAGTCAATGCCAAATTCCTTAGCCTGAAAAAGAAGTTTTGGGCGAATTTGGTCAACATGGGAAAAGTGAGAACTTGTAATTTAGCAGCATTTCGCAGGTTTCTCCTTTCTTGGAAATCTTTCTAGGAAATCATGTGAAGGGATAACTTCACAACTAACAGGGACACTCCAACAAAATACACGGTGGGTGATGTTGCTAAATGAACAATAGTGCTTCTGCTTTTTCCAGCAAGGCTTAGTGAGGACACAATTGAAAGACTGGCCACTTTGCAATAAAAGGGTTGAATGGGCTATTATTCTTCTCAATCAATCCAAGGTTGCTCTTCATGAAGGAATAAACATTCCCTCTTTGACCTTAATAAAAGCAAGGAGGCCACTGTGAAAAAAAAAAAAATCCAGGGTTTTTATCAGAAAAAAAAAAAATGTTAAAGGAAGTGCCCAAAGTGGGCAATTAACAAACATTAAAACAATAAAATATTGACCCTCTTTTTTCCCGTCTATATTTTCCCTCCCATCTCCAAGATCTGAAGAAATAATAATGGTTAACAATCAATGGGTTCCTAATGAGAGCAGCTCACACTACACCCACAAACATTATCTTTTGAAAAATCAATAAGGAAAGAAATGTGAAAAAAAATTTATATAAGGTGTGAATTCCTCTATTTCTGTTTATACTCCCACTCCTCGCAACTTCCCCCGCCTTAGAGGCAGGGAAGATATCTCCATCTTGGACGATAATCAAATAATTAAGATGTATGAGGTGTGCATGCCTGTGACACGTGAAATGAAGTATAATGAAGGAAACAATAGAAGCATGTATAAAGGGCCTTCTCACCCTTAGCAATAGCCTTTGCTGCCATGAACAATATTCTTAATCGGAAAAAATACTCCTTCATAACAATCATGCTGCATACAGTGATATTCACAACAGACCCAGGATGGCATGGCTGAGAAGGTATAAAAATACAGAAGTAATTCTGCTACGAAACACCTAGGAAATTACATCTTGCTGTGGATGTTTCTGTTGGGACTGGGTCATCACTGTTGATCCAGTTTTCGCTGGAAAATAACATCATAAAAGTGGAATGAACACAGAATTTCAGCCTAGTTCCATAGATATAGATTATATCCTAGGACTCCTGGGTGATACTGTGTAAATTTTGAGAATTTATGGGTCTATTTCAATAAATATCACAAACTGATCAAGAAACTGAATATTTCCATGGCTGTTATGAAGGATAAAAGTTTTTTATACTGCCTCTGCCTTACCCATCCTGGTGACCTTTACCCATCCACCACCTCAGCAAAAGAGTCTGTTTTTTAATTTGAGGTTGAGAGCATGAAAAGATTGGCTGCAATGAACACCTAGAATGAGATATAAAGATTTTGAACTGAATGAGATTGGGAAATGCAGGGACTGCATTTTCATCTGCAAACTACCAGGCTTGATGTGAGGGCTGTGGGGATAACCAAAGAAATCTTCACAACATGCTACATAAATAATGATGGTTACGATGCCATCTGAAGCTAGCTCAGATTAGTCCTCTTTAACACTGCCAGGCAACAACTAACATAGGCTGGAGTGCCATTGGAAAAGAATTAAATCTGAGATTTCCATCTGGCTAAAATATAGGATGATGGTGGGCAATTAGACCTTATCCACAACCCAGACAAGCAGGGCAGGAACAGAAACATCCATCCAGAAAAACTGAACGCCTTCCTACTCTTACCACTCGTGCTCTGCTTTAGCATCAGGGTGTCTCAGGCTTTAAATGAAATGTCAGATTTAATTCGGCTCTGGATGCACAAGATATATGATTGCCCTTGGAGAAAGTTGATAACTCAGCGCACTCTGTGTCAAATGTGAATCTGCCCGATAGCTCACTCCATAAAAAGCACTACCCTGCCTTCCCTCAACTGTGCAAAATAGCCAGGCCTGCCTGCAATTTACACAAATAGGTCCATTTTGAAAGAAAACCTTCCTATCAGAAAGGAGAAATGACTTATTGGAAGTTGACTCCCAGTTAAATTTCCAAATGGCAGCGCTGCACATTCCATTAGCATTCCGTGGCGGGGAGGCCGTTACCGCGCCTGCTGCGCATGGTTCAGCAGCGGGCGAGGAATTATGTTAAATGGCACATTTGGATCTCTGCGAGGCTCACTTTGGAAGCTCTCATTTGGAAGCACGGTGCACTTTCAGAGAGTTTTTAACTGCTTGGAATCCAAGCAGGGCAGAAAATACAGAGGGGATGTTTGTGATTATTGACGGCCTTAGCATTCTTTACAACACCTACTGCATCCAAATCTGTGCTGAGGGAATGGAAAGAATAGCTGAAACCATTTGTAAACCTTCAGGCTAAGATCATCTTTTAAAATTAGTTATTTTCCATGTACACAAGCGAACTAATGGGCCTGCTTTTAAAAATTTATTTACAAGAAAATAATCAGGATATAACTTTGTTATGCATCTGTACTCACCATGTTCACATGGCACTGGAAAGATTTTTTGCCACTGAATCTTTTCTGTGCGTATACCTGTTGTTTTGCAGTCATCACTCAGAATATATTACTTCAGTCTGATTATTTTGCAAATTTTTTTTTGTGCTTTTGACCTCTTATGCAGCCTTTATTCAGAACTGAAATGCACCATGTCTGTTCCACTACTGGCATGCAAAATGCACTAGGAGAAAAACTCAAAACTTTCCACCTTGCCATTTAGACTTTGCCATTTTTGAAAGCCATGGTGGTTAAATGTAGTCAGTGACAGATACTGTGCAGAAAGACATAAATAGATAGGCAATATCCTTGTCACTCACAGAACATGAGAAATGCCTCATATGCCCAAATAAAAGCTTGCAATCTAGGCTCTGCAGAGATAAGGTTACATATGTGACATTTTGTCATTTTTTTCCAAGAGCAGTGGATATCAAGTTTTACTCCTATATCTAAAAAAATCCCTTCTTTCTTAGTTAATTTAGTGAAACTCGTGCTTGAGACTGACAAGATATTCAATTAAAACAGCAGTCTATCCTCATTTTCTTCTCTTGAACAGAGTAAGTATTAGGCCCCTCTCTGGCATTTCTCCTTTGCTTCACCATATTCTTTATGTGTATATATATATATATATATATATATCTCCATATTCTTTACTGCAGATAGGTATTTTTTTCTTTTTTTCCCCACATCATCTCAGTGGTCTTTTGTGTCCTGAGCTCTCCGTTTCCCCATTCTTTCTGTCCCTCCTTTCTAGTCAAGCCCCCCATGAGCAGCTCAACTTTTCACTCTTGGAGAAGACAACAACATTTTTCTTCTCAAATTTCCATTTTCTGGTCTACCTGTGCAATTCATGCCCTTCTAGAGCTCTTGTATTCTTCAAAGGAAGAGCTCCCAGGGGTTGAAGAACTTCCAGGAATAGCTTTTAATCCCTGTTTGACTCTGAATTTAAGGATGAAATGTACTGTTTAACTAGGTCCTTAGGTCTTAAAATACCTCAGGAAAATTCAATTCATTTAAGGGTAGAGGGAAGGACTGAAAACAAAAGAGAAATGTTCTTAAATATCATTAATTATGTCAAATTTCATAGAAAAATAAGAAGTTAAAATCATACTGAATCTAGGTCTCCCTTTTTCCCACAAATGTTGCCATACCATAAAATCCATGGCAAGTCTCTGGGCAGCTCTCAGGAGCATTTGATCTTGAAGTTGTCATTTCCACTGGCCTGCACTTTTAATGATGTGGTCCTTTTATACTAGCTCATTTATTTCTGCAAAACCAGTGCTCTGTACTCCTTGTTCCTCTGCAGTCCTTCCTGCATACTTATTCCTATGAAATAATTTCATTACTTTGAAATAATAGCATCAGTGCAGAGACAAACAATAATAGGTCATCACTGCGGCATAGCAAGCTCAACCTATGCCCTCCTCAAGTTCTTTAACAAAATAGAACAGAAGAAAAACAGATGGCTTTGCAGCATGACCAGAAGGTGAACAAAGCTATGCCTTTTCCAAAGAGCTACAAGATTATTGTTTCTTTTCTCGCTAGGCCAATATTGATTATATGTTCCAATTTCATTCGGATATTGAATTTGTTTTATTGGGCACACAGCTGCAGTCTCTGTTCCCTATCCCTTAGCAAATATTATTTCAAACTTCCTTTGAATTCACATTGTGCAAGTGTGACTCTGCTGCACTCACAAAAGATTTTCCATCATGTGGCCCTGGCCTGGGATCATGTAGCTGGTCCAAACACAAGTCAACACACGGGTTTTGCTGAAATAAGCCTCCCCTGTGCCTTCCTTGCTCTGTTAAAGAGTCACACCGTGGTTCTCCTCCCATCTGCTCCGCGGCACCAGTGGCCCACCACACAAGACAGCTGGATTGCTGTCAGGAGATGAGCAAACATGCTGCCTTGATATTCTTCTCATAACAGTTAGAAATTAAAGTTTATGTTGTACCTCAAACCAAAAGACAGCAAGCACTGAAATTAGACAGCTAATGGTTTTCTGTCACCTCACTGGAGAATATTGGAGTTGATCATTCTTCAATCACAGCTTTAATATGTCTTTTTTTTTTTTTTATTATTCATATTTCAGAAATAAGTGGTGTATTTAGACAGACCTTTTGAGCACCACCTCACTTGCCTTGCTTTAGTTAATAATCTCTAATCTATTCCCTGAGGTTTTTCCTCAATTTTGTTTGACACAGCAGTAGAGAGCAGATGTGGAACACAACAGGCATGGAGTCAGAACAGGTACACTTATAAACTAATGTCACAGAACTGAAGAGATGTAACTCCAGCCATTTCCATTTCCTTACAGAAGTGCATGGGAAGAAAGACTGCTACCATTTGGAGCTTGGTTGTTTGAGCATTTTGGGGTTTGAAGATCAAGCATGGCCACGAAGCAGCTGGGAAGTGACACTTTGGAGAAGTAACACCACACTGCTCTCAGGATTTCAGTCTGTTTTCTTACAATTACAAAAAATCTGAAGCATTAGGATGATCTCTTCAAAATCATATTTTTTAATGTTTTGAAATGTTTAGATTTCAGCCTTTGTTTAAAAAATATGATATAGGGGAAGAAGCATGGCTTTGAACAGTTTCTTCAAAAACATGTTCAAAACATTTTTATCCAAAATGTCCAAAGAGGATGCCAAAATATTGTCAGAGCTTCATCCCTTCACCCAACTACTCCTTCCTTGTAATTTCTCTGAAACAGTGTTGTCATAATGTAAAGACACGTTTTGATTACAGTGGGACTGCATTTTTTTGCTCATAATTTCCAGAAACAATATTTCAGGAAGTTTTACTATCCCAGTCAAATGAGTAATCTTTTGAGGATGGTTGATGCAAGTTATTCCAGATCCTGTGCAAAGCTAATTCTGTGAAATACCAGTAGTGTACCAGAAACATAATAAGGTAAAAGCATATCTTTTACAAGGTATTCAATTTATTTTAAATTTTATTTACATGTCTTGTTTTTCTCTCTAAATATGGACTTATATCAATAGATGTTTGGGATATGTTAGAAAATATCTGTGTTTTTAGAAAATATGGAAGGGTATTTTGGAATTATAATTATTTTTTGTCTTTTATAAATCAGAACCTCTTGTTTTTAAAATTCCAAACAATGTATGGCTGAATTTCATTTTTGGTGTAATATACTTTATATCAAAACTTTCCATAGGAATTTATAAATTAATAAGAATAATTTCCCATCCTGCCTCAGGTCCATATGTATGTGTTTGTGTTCCCAAGGATAATGAAGCACAACTCCACAGTCACCCTAACGATCGTGTTATTTTGAGGTGAGGCTGAGGGAGCTGGGGCTGTTCAGGCTCCAGAGGAGACACAGCTGAGAGGGGACCCCATCCCTGGGTGTCCCTGTCTGCAGGGAGGGCTCAGAGCAGGGCCCAGGCTCTGCTCCGGGGGCCCAGCAATGGCACCAGAGGGATGGGCAGGGACTGAGCCCAGGAAGTTCCACCTGGACATGAGGAAGGACTTCTGTCCTGGGCAGTGATCAAGCACTGAACAGAGTGTCCAGAGGTGGTGTGGAGTCTCCTCCCTGGGGATATTCCAGAACTGTCTGGACACAATCCTGTGCCCTGTGCTCTGGGATGGCCCTGCTGGAGAAGGGAAGTGGGACCAGATGACCCCACTGTGGTCTCTTCTGTGATTCTGTAAATAATATTTGGATCCTCATAGCTACATACAGGAACCCTACAAATTCTTTCTTAACCTCGCTCGTGAGGTTTCTCCAAACACATCTCAATTTTACCTTTTTCAGTTTTTCTGTGTGACATTTGACTAAGTAGACTTTAAGTAAAGGATATTCTCCAGCAAAACCAACAAACAATCTAACTAACTAACTAACTAACTTTTCTTGTCTTCTTTCCCTGATTTCTGTTGTTAACGTTTTACTTTCTATAAGAAGACTCAAACTTTAAGTCGCCGTCGAAAAGAATTCTTAGAAGGTCTATAGCAGAAACTAAAAGTGTTGTTAGGCTGTATAACACAGGCTGAGAAATCCTGTATTTGAAAGGCTTTCAGTCACTAGAACACTGACAGAAAGCTAGAGTGCTTGCAAAATGACACAAATTACTATGGAAATAATCAGCCAGGACAAGCATCTATAAATTACTTGCAGATACATAACGAAACTGCAAATCTTTGCCTCTCAATATGAGAGTGGACAGACTTAAAGTGATCTCTGTTTCCCATCACTCCCCCAGAATCTTTGTGTCTGTGGAAAAGCACACAGAGGTGAACAAAGCTTTCATATTCAGAGCCACCCACAGAATATGAGACTCATAAAATTTGACAGATATAAAAATGGAGGAAATAACCATTACATTCTGATACATTACTGAAGACACGCAAACAGGGAACAGACCAACTAGGTTAAGTATTGGTATAAATTAAACAGAAAGCACATTTGCTCTAGCACTGGCCTTTCAAATTGAGAGTGATGGTATGATTAAATAATTGAACCACCTCACCTTGCACAGTCAGACAGAATTCCAATAAGAACAGTTATTCCAAAATGGATACAAAGGCAAATCAAGCTCTTCTCCAGCAAATACAGCAATCTGCAGCTTGACTTTCTTCCTGCCTTGTGGACATAAGTGGGATGAGGATCAATGGGTTGTTTTTCTTCAATTTTGCAAATGTGTCAATTACTCCATTAGGGCTGATCCCTTCAGCAGTAATTTTCTTTGTGAAGAAAAGGTTTTGTGATTGCTCATGTCATGCACTGCTGCAATAAGGTGCTCCTAAATATTCCTAAGAATTAATTCCCATGTTCACCCAACACATAATTTTATATCCAAGCATCATGTCTGTCACCTTGAAGGCTTCCTATTTTTCTCAAGAGCCTGATGTGAGCTCTGGGCATTGTACATGCTATGTAAGCAGCAGCAGTCACACCAGCCAAAGGTGCCCTGTCACAGAGGTGGGCACATCTGAATTGCAGCACAAGGCTCAGGCTGACCATGTGAGAGCTCATACACAGTCCTCTGAGCCACAGCACAGGTCCCTGTGAAAGTGCCCAACCGAATTCTCGCCTCATAAAACTCCTCCTTAAAAACCTCCAGTGAAAAGAATTGTTTCAAGGAAAGTCTGCCTAAGTTTTTACATCCCTTGAGTTCTGAAATGTTAGTTTTTTCGGGGGTTTTTTTGCTAAAATTTAACCTGACGCACTCTTCTCCTATAGTACTTTTGTTTTAAAAAGTGCACTTAGGAGGGTTTTTTTCTATGTACCTGTGATTACAGGTATGTACCTGTGATGGTGAGGATAAAAAAAGAGGAAAGGAAGGTGCTCTGTACCTGTGATTACAATCACACAAGACCTTCCATTCCTGCCCTTTTACCATCACCACTGCTTCTTGACTTTCACTGGCTTCACGAAGCTCAGTTCCTATAGTTTTATGAATTTAACGGGCTGTAGTTGCAGCCATTCTCTGTAATTTTCTGTATCACCTGTTGTATTTTGTCAGGCTGGAGTGAAGATAATTTTCCCCCCAGCAGCACTCTCAGTGCTGTGCTCTGCATTGGGAGCCAGAAGGGTGCTGATGACACCCCAGAGTTTTGGCTACTCTGAGCAGCACTGGCATGGCACCAGTGACATCTCTCCAACATCCCCCTGAACCACTGTCCTGGAGAAGAGCAGATCTTGGGAGGAGACACAGCCAGGAACACAGACCCAAACTGGCCCAAGGGACATTCCATGCCGTATGACATCTGTTCAGCAATAAAAATGAGGGGAAAGGAGGACGAGGGGGCTCGTCATTACTACATTTGTCTTCTGGAGCAACCCTTATGTGTCCTGAGGCCCAACTCCCCAAGAAGGACAGGTTGGACAGTTAAAAAGGTTTAAAAGGTCCCTGGCCAATGCAGGGGGTTGGACAAGATGATCTTTAAAGGTCCCTTACAACCCAAACTTTTCTGTGCTTCTCTGGTTCTGTCTCTGGACATCACCTTGCTGATGGGAAGTAAAGGATAAATCTTCTGCTTTCCCATGCTTCTGTGTGATGTTTTTGCCTTTGCTGTAATAAAATACCTTTAACCATGATGATTTTTATCATCTTGTTTTCTTCCTTTCTGTCCAGCTGAGGAGGGGACTGTTTGAGCAGTTTGATGGGCACGTGGCATCCAGTCAGGATCAACCCACCACAGATATTTTTTCATAGTAAATACAGGTATATTTAGTTATTCTTTCTAGCCTCATGGGAAAATTAATGAATCATTATCCTTTTCTAGCTATCTGCCTACTTTTATCCCCTTTAAGCTCATGAAAAACACTATCTGTGAACACTGAAATTCTCTGCATCAAGGAGATCTTCTGATCCTATTGCTGCTGTTCTCCCTCTGCTCTAAATCTTTCTATACTGTTGTTTTAATGACCACTGCATTAAGAGATATTAACTCTTCTCCCTCTTCAATCTCTCTTTACAGTTCTGCAGCTTGATATTCATTCAGGGTTGTTGTTTATTTTTTGGGTTGTTTTTTTCTCTTTGGAGTTTTATGGTAGTTTTTCTTTTAACCAATCTGTACAAAGTTCTTTCTCATCCTTCCCTCTCTCCTCCTGGTCCAACAGAAGTCTGAGCTTCATCTTTCCATGTTCCTGTTAACCCAAAATCTTACTATCATCTAAGTATTCTTCATAGTTCTATATCCATCTGCATCAAGCTCAGAGAGTCAGAGAGAATTGAAATATTTGTAAATCAATTGTCAAAGAGAGGCGGCCTTCATTACTTGGTTGTTTTGTTTTTTTTTTTTATTTCAACCAGTAGGGAGTATGGAAGGTGTATTTTAGACCAGAAAAGAAGGCTCAGAAGGGACCTTATTGCTCTCTACAGCCCCCTGAAAGGAGGATGCAGACAGGTGTGGGTCAGTCTTTCCTGGGTAACAAATGACACAACAAGATGAAACAACCTCAGGTTGTGGCAGGGAAGGATTAGGTTGGGTATTAGCAAAATTTCTTCACTGAAAGGGTGGTCAGGCATTGGAACAGGCTGCCCAAAGAAGTGGTGGAATGGCCATCCCTGGAAGTGTTCAAAAGTTGTGTGTTTGTGGCACTTGGGGACACGGCTTAGTGGTGAATATGGCAGTACTGGGCTAATGGTTGGACTTGATGATCCTAGAGGGCTCTTCTGACCTTAAAGACTCTATGACTCTTTGAGGACAGCCAAAACTTCTACTTTCTTTAAACCACTAATAATTATTGCCAAGATAGTTGAGTACCCTGAAAAAGTAAAACACCATGGAATTTTTTCCTTTCTTCCTTGTTTCCCATCACTCCAAACTGAAATTATATTCTTCACTTGGTGTTCTAACAGCTTGGCCTGTGCAACAGCTGCCCCCTGAGAAGAGGTGAGCACCTCAGGCACACACCTTTCCAATTAGTTTGGAGAATATGTGACTGGAAGCAATCCTGCAAGAACAGAGGGATGGGGCGAGGTAGCCTTACTGTTCTCTCTTCTCCTTAAGCATTTGAGACTTTGGGATGCGCTGCGCGTTCCTCCTCTCTTTGTGATGCCTGTGGCAGCTCCCTGGGGACACAGCTGTCACCGTGCCAGCACTGCAAAGCAGCAGTGTCTCCTGCTCAGGGAGTGCCTTGGCAACAAATCGGCACGAACAGGGACTGAGCTTATTGGAGCAGTGGACTAACATGGAAAATATCCACCTGGCTTTGAAGAAAAGGTATTTAAACTCCACTGAGGTGTTCATACTTGACACTGAAATTGCCCAGGCAACCATCGAGGCATCGTGGCCTTCTCTTCATAAAAGCCAATTATTTCCAAGGTTTGACACAAAGCGGTGAATAAGCTTTTGACATTTTGATCAGAATTATTGTTAAACAGAGAATTCTTTACGCTTTTGTGTCATCTCTTGTAAGCACAAACCACTCATTTGTGTCAAGCAGTGACGGTGAATAGCCTACAAAAAGAAAATGTGCATAGTAAGGGCTGCTCCTTACCTTACAGTTCACTTATGGATCTGTTCAGGGTTAAGAAGAAAGGAGTAAGAAGCAGTCTGAGATCAAGAATTATGTCCTTTCCCTCTGGCAGCTAGTCAGCTGGTATGGGAATAAATCCTCTACTGTGGGCATTTAGAGAAGTAGCAGGTTTTGACAACCTATTTCTTAGTTTCTGAAGCTCCATTTATGTTGCACCAGAGAGCAGTTCAACTCCGCAGGCAAATTAAAGGTTTTCCCTCTTCTTGCACCAGGTGGTCATCTGAAACCTAACTACTAGCCCCATGTGACCTTAGACATTGAGGACAGCTGGCAAATTAGGCCTTAGGGCTGCTTTGGAAACAGCATGGGTGTAATCTTATTCCATAAAATTATTAAGACAACAAAAGCATTTCCCTATAGAGGAGAATTACTGTCCGGATATGTATAGAAATGATTCTTAGAGGCTGAGCTCCAAGTGAGTAATTAAGTACAGCTTGTTTTATGAAACAGTAAGAAGCACATTTTATTTTTCAAAATCCTTTGGATTTAACACTCAGAAGATAATGAGTTCACAACCTACCTGTTGTTTTCAAAGACTGACTCTAATCTGCATGAGATTTATTTCAGGATTAAGACACCTAAATGAAGATGTTCACAGGTCAATGGGGATCTGCTTTGTGTGTTCAGTGGAGATTGAGCCACTCACCAAACTAGTGATGGTGTCAGGCTTTAGTTATCTACATGCAGGTCTCTGGGGACACAAAACCTTTGTGGAGGATGGCATCTACTATATGGGACCATTTCTGAAAGTCAGTTAGACCACGCCTGAGGACATCTCAGATGGTTCTGGGTACCTGTGAGTGAACAACTGAGCTCTGAACCACCCCTGATCATAGCACGAGGTGCACCTGGACACCTCCATGTGCTTTGGCTGTTTTAATCTGGAGCTGACTCTCCTGCTGTTTGGCTCAGCCCCAGTGTCAGTCCTGGCTCGGGAATGAGCAGACCGAGAGCAGCCCTGCCCTGAAGGACTCGGGGGTGCTGTGGGTGAGAGGCTGGACATGCCCCAGCCATGGCACTCACAGCCCAGAGAGCCAAATGTGTCCCGGGCTGCAGCCAGAGCCCTGTGGGCAGCCGGGGAGGGAGGGGATTCTGCCCCTCTGCTCTGCTCTGGTGAGACCCACCTGGAGCCCTGCACCCAGCTCTGGGGTCCCAGCATGGGAGGGACAGGGACCTGCTGGAGTGAGTCCAGAGGAGGCCACCAAGATGATCAGAGAGCTGGAGCAGATCTGCTAGGGAGACAGTCTGGGAGAATCAGGGTTGTTCATCCTGAATAAGAGAAGGCTTTGGGGTAACCCAACTGCAGCCTTCCAGTACCTGAAGGGAGCCAACAAGTTAGATGGGAAGGGACATTTTTACAAGAGCCTGGAGTGACAGAACAAGAGGGAATGGCTTCAGACTGCAAGAGGGCAGGGTTAAAGTAGATATTAGGAATAAATAAGAGGGTGGTGAAGCACTGCAACAGCCTGCCCAGAGAAACTGTGGCTGCTCCATCCCTGGAAGTGTTCCAGGCCAGGATGGATGGAGTTTTGAGCAACCTGGTCTAATGAAAGATGTTGTGTTCCCTGGCAGGGGAACTGGAATTAGATGGTCTTTAAGGTCCCTTCCAACCCAAATCATTCTATGATTCTCCGATTCTATTAATTAAGAAAATAGTTAATATCACAGTTAAAAGTGTCCTTACTTTCCAAGTGAAGAGAGTGTCTTCTGAAATATAAAATCTCCAGTGATTTAAGTTTTTACAGCTATTTCTGTGCTGTTTTAGGAGCACACAGCTCAAGCACAGTGAGATTGAAACAAACACCTCAGAGTTCACTGGCTCAAGCTCATTGCACCTCTGTTCTGTGCAGAGGCAGAGCAAGAGCAGGATTTGACCTTCACATTTTTCTTCTGCCTTTCTACTTGCCCTCTATACAGTGCAGAATATTAATAAAGTTTAGGTAGCTCAGACAATCTGAGCATTCATGCTGAAATTAGGACCAAGCCCAAGAAAACCCAGGAGTTTGGTGTCACCACTGTTTTTCAGTTCCTCCTCCACAAAGAAGAGATTCTGAGGGTTTTTACTTTCAATACTAATTTTTTTGAGTCTGTGTCATCTACGCATTATGTTTTTGTGCAACATCCAGTGAGAAGAGCCCCAAGCACTTTTGTAAACCTTCCTCCCCATTCCACAGATGAGTCAGGCACAAAAATTCTCCTGGCTTCATAGTGAGCTGTTCTTTGTGCTTTGAGCAGTTACCATTAAATCCCATATTTCCCCCCTGGTTTAGTATTTAGCTGATTCCTCCATGGTGACTGCTGCCTCTTCTCAGGCCAAAGAGCAAACAGCCAGACCCAGCAGATGTGTCCAAATGACTGGAACTCCCTTGTTTCCACATGACTTTCCCTTTAAACAGATCTTTTTGCTCATTGCCTCTTCTGATTCACTTCTGCCAGCTGACCACGTGGAGCTGAAGGTAACATTTCATTTCAAAGGGCAGATGTCTTTGTGTGCCAGTTTATTCAAAGGTCTGTGTCTCTACCACATGCAACAGGATGAAGTACAAACATGTTTCAAACTGGTTTGCATTTTTATGTGTGTCTACAGAAAGAGCACCTGTCCTCTGCATTGCTGCAATGCTACAAATAAATAACAGAATACAGAGATGGGAAGAGAAGTGAAAAGCTTATTAAAATTGCAGGCTTGTTATACAAAAAGAGTTCTAAATCACATTTCTTAAAATTAGGCTAGAGTAGTATGATGGCACAGTATTTTCACACTTACCTGGATCTCAGACAGTTAGTAATGCCTCAGTTGTTGGATTCCATTCGGTACATAATCAGGTCCTGAGCTATATCTCCCAGTCGGTGGTGGGGCACCAGACACTTAAAGAGGACACAGCTGGTTAACCATGCCTTCCAGCCCTATCTAAAATCACACAAGGTGTTATCTATTAGCCTGTATTAGCACATCAATGAACTGGTAGTTGTTCTTTGAACAGTTCTGCAGACATCAGAAAGAGCTATCAGCACCTTAATAGGCTGATGGAAGATAACTGTCTTTCGTCCCTAAACAAAAAGAGCCAGAGTAGCGTTTTTGCTCTTTGCAGCTTATGCACAAAACAGAAATGAAATAATGGGCACATCAATTTGCCTGCACACTTCTGAACACACAGTAATGACATCCTGTATTGAAAAAAAAAAAAAAGCCAAAGCTGTGCTCCCATTCCTTTTTCATCTGGATTAACTTTAAAAGTATTCCAGTGTTATCACAGAATCCCAGAATGGTTTCGGTTGGAAGGGACCTTAAAGCTCACCTCATTCCACCCTGTGCCATGGGCAGGGACACTTCCACTATCCCAGGTTGCTCCAAGTCCTGTTCAACCTGGCCTGGAACACTTCCAGGGATGGGACAGAACAGCTTTTGTGGGCAACCTGCGCCAGGGCCTCACCACTCTCACAGTAAAGGATTTCTTCCTTATATTTAACCTAAATTGCCCTCTTTTAGTTTAAACACATTACTACTTGTTCTGTTGCTACAGGCCAGCTAAAAAGTTCATCCCCATCTTTCTTATTAGCCCCATTTAGGCACTGGAAGGGGCTCTAAGACCTCCCTGGACTCTTCTCCAGACTGAACACCCCCAGCCTGTACCCAGAGGTGCTCCAAGGGCTGGAGCACCTTGTGGCCTCCTCTGGACTCTCTCCAACAGGTNCAGATTCATGTCTTCCTTGTGTTGTGGATCCCAGATCTGGACCCAGCACTCCTGGTGGGGTCCCATGAGTGCAGAGTAGAGGGGCAGAATCCCCTCCCTCAATCTGCTGCCCATGGTGCTTCAGATGCAGCCCAGGACATGGCTGAGGCTTTCTGGGCTGCCAGTGCACGTGGCTGGGTCATATGGAGCTTCTCATCAACCAACACCCCCAACTTCTCCCCAGGACTACTCTCCCATTCTCTGTCCAGCCTCTACTCGTGATTGGGATGGCCCTGACCCACCTGCAGGACCTGGCACTTGGCCTTGTTGAACTTCATGATGTTCATACAGTTCTACCTCTCCAGCCTGTCCAGCTCCCTCTGAATAGCAGTCCTGCCCTCCAGGTTATTGACTGCTTGTCCACAAACTCACTGAGAGTGCATTTTATCCCCACGTGCCATCAATACAGACGTTAAACAACATTGGCTCCCACATCAATGCTTGAGATACACCACTAGTAACTGGTTGACAGATANCACCACTCATCACTGGTCGCCAGTTGAACCACAATTTGGACACTTGGACAAAAACAGTCATTGACCACAACTCTTTGAGTGTGGCCATCCAGCCAATTCCTTATCTACTGAGTGGTCTGTCCATCAAATCCATGTCTCTCCAGTTTAGAGACAAGCATATGGAGCAGGGCAGTACCAAATGCTCTGCACAGGTCCAGGCAGATGATGTCAGTTGCTCCTCCCTGATCCACCGCTGCTGTAACCCCATCACAGAAAGCCACCAGGTTGGTCACGTGTGATTTGCCCTTAGTGAAACCATGTTGTCTGTCACCAATCCCCTCCTTATTTCTGTGTGCCTGAATACAGTTTCCAGGATAATCTGCTCCATGATCTTGCCTGGCACTGAGGTAAGACTGCACTTCCCTGGGTCTTTCTTATTTCTCTTTTTAAAAAGGGTGTCATGCTTCCCCTTCTCCAGTCAGTGGAGACTTCATTCGAGTGCCACGCCTGCTCAGATATGGTGGACAGTGACTTAACCATTAATTTCACCACTTCTCTCAGGATCTGCAGTTGTATCTCATCAGGCCTCGTGGACCTTCAGTTTCCTCAGATGGTCTCAAACCTAATCTTTGACAGTGGGCAGTTCTTCATTCTCTCAGTTCCTGCTTTGCCCTCTGCACCTTGGGCAGTGTGTCTGGAACACTTCACAGGCAATGAGACCTCCTATTTCCTTCTGGAGCCCTCTGGAGCACATTTTCTCTTATCTCTCTCTAATCACCAACATACCTACAGAATCTTTTCAAGTTGCCCTTGATGCTCCCGGCCAGATTTAATTCTTCCAGGATTTATCTTTCCTAGCCTGATCCCCAGCTGCTCAGATAATCTCTCTGTATTCTTCCCAGGCTACCTGTCCACCTGTCCCTGCTCCCACCCTCTGTAGGCTTCCTTTTTTGTGCCTGAGTTTGTCCATGAGCTCCTTGTTCATCCACACAGGGCTCCTGGCATTTTTGCCTGATTTCCTCTTTGGTATTCCCAACTAAAACATCAGGGGAAAAAAAATCAAAACACAAGGAACGGAAAAAAAATCAAAACGCAAGGAACAGAAAAAAAGAGTGCAAGATCATAACAAAAAGAACAACATGACCGGTTACAGGAGTGGAAAAAGCCTAAGGCATAAAAAACAAGCTTAGTCCTTTGTATTTGTGGTACAGTGGGACTTTTCGATGGGTTATCACTATGATACTAAGTATATAGGAAATTGGTTCTATTGTAAAACTCTGAGCCTTCAGAAAACAACCCTTACAGGCACCTTTAATCTACTGAGGCACACAAAGCCTTCTTAACTCACCTGTGCAGTGGTTTGAGTAAAACCTGCAGATGCAGCTGTGTTTCCTCTGAGGTCCTAGGTAAGGGTCAGGCTTTTACTTTTGCTTTTTGACTCTCTGATTTTTTTGCACTTGATTTTTGAAATAAAATAGAATTCTCAATTCACGTCATTATCCATGAACTTGGGACATTTAAAAATAACCCAGCACTGATACCCAAGATAAAACTATGAAAGCTGGAAACAAGTTATTTACCTATATCACAGTTCAGAGCTTCAGTCTTGTATATAAAGGGTTTTACTCATGAAAGTGTCCTTACAGATGTCAATGGAGTGGAATGGAGTGGATCATCTTGTACAAATGTTACCAAGCCACCAGTGAAAAGCCATTCATTTGGAGAGTAGGAAGAGAAGTATTTATTCTACTTTGTAATATTAGGATTTTTTTTTTCTTTTTTTTTTTGCTGCAATTGAAATGGCAGTAGCTAATGCAGAAAGCCCAACAAATTCTTGGGCTTCCACATACCATTGTTCAATGTTGATGTAAATAGGCACAAATCCCAAGATTTTTTAAAGCGTATATAGTTCCCCTGAGTACAGTGAAAAATAAGTTTGCACCAAATGGGGATGTAAACCATGATAAGAAATACCCAAGTTGCTTCACACTAATGCTGTTGCAAAGCACCTGTTATAAATGAAAGTCTGTTTCTGGACATTCAACCCCCAAACTCACCTTCACCTCATTCGCCCTGTCATTTTATACTGCTGCAAGGAGAACAAACCTCAGCCAGGACTTTTTGGCATCAAAACAATGATGTGAAACTATCCTAAACTATCCTGGGTTTTTTTGTTTTATGTTTTTATGTTTTCATTGTTTGGAGGTATTTTGCAATTAAATTAACTGAGATTAATGTAGAGGTTTTTTGCTGTGATAGGACTAGAAGAAAGGAAACCAACAGGACTAAAGGCAACTCAATGTAAAAAGGTTAAATTCTGGCTTAGTGGAGTCAAAAGGAAACCTTCCATTGGCTTCAGAAAGGGTAGGATTTCACTCTGGAGCACTGTGAGAGAATGAGAAAAGAGAGATAGAAAACATATAATGACTTCTGAGGCAGGGAAGACCCTCACAGATGATTTCTTCTCTCCTTCATGCACTGAAATCTGCTCACTTCGGATCCTTGCTTTATTTGAAAGCTGCATTTAGGAGCAGTTGCAGGCTGAGAATGCTTCAGGAGATGGCAAGGTTGTTAAAGCTCAAAAGCAAAGCGTAGCACGTGGAAGACGTGCCTGAACACACACAAAGATGCAATGAGGTGTGATACAGACTTCCCAAGGGACTGAAGGGCCACCAAGTCAAGAACGCCTTTTGTACAAAACCCCTAAAGAACTATTTGCTACTTAACCTCAACCTTCTGTCCCACACTCTCCTAGAGCTTCTTCTGCATCTGGACATCTTCAACTCCTGCTCTTACTCCAAGTAACCTTTTCAGTGAAATTTCTTTACTCTTTAGCTTAACTCCATCTTCCTCTTGTCAAAATTCCTGGTCCTGCTAGGGGTGATAGAACACCTCCTCCTGCCTTCTGGCAACCACCTACATCCCCTCAGTGACTGTAGCCACAAATCTCGGTCAAGGGACATTTCCCCTGAATTTATCAAGACTGCAAAAAGACTGCATAGCACGCATCCCACTAAACTTGTAAGTCCAGCCACTGACACTTGAGAAATCAGTAACTCCTGTCCTACACAGAAAGTCAGAAGGTGCTGGATGGTTAATCAGCTCTCTGTTTAAACACATTGAAGATATTTAAACAGTTAATTTAAAGTGGTTAATGGAGAGCCTGATAGTCAGAGAGTGAGCTGGTGGACTTAATATCACTCTGGTCTCTCCAAAACGTGTTTTATTTTGTCAGTGAAATAACCATATTACATTGATTTTTTGAGTATTGAAAATCATTACCAGTTTACATACTGACTCTTAACAGTGGAATGTAACCTTTAGAGATAGTCAAATTTATTAAAATTATTTATTTAAATAATAGTCAATATTACAACCTTCTGTTACAGCCTGCAGAAAAATAACAGTTACCAAATGCATCTTATTTTCTTTTAAAAAATCTGTTTTACTCATGAGACTTTTTAAGATCAATCTTTATATTCTTCATCTTAAATTTTTTAATCAGCAGCTGGGGTACCCAATATTGTAATTACATGAATGAATATTTTTGCCATTTTTTCATTACTCTAAAAGAAACACTGTAAAACACACACCATGGAAGTGGTAAGGTCTATCATGAAAGTTTGTGGAAACAAAAAGTAGTGGTTGAGCTGTGGTAGGTTCATTTCTTAATCACCATGTCATAGAATGGTTTGGGTTGGAAGGGACCTTAAAGATCATCTTGTTCCAACCCCTCTGACCTGGACAGGGACACCTTTCACTAACCCAGCTTGCTCAGGGCAGCCTGGCCTTGAACTCTGGACAAAGCCTGGCCTTGAGCACTAAAAACTAAGAGGTTTTAGGACTTGCCTGCCTTTCTTCCATGTCAGCTGCATTCCAATTCAATCACAGTGTTTCACTATTCATTATTAACTTTCCTCAGACCTTCACAGACATGTTCTTACCCCAGAGTACTTTAGCTCTTAACTGCTTCAGTATGAATGACATTTTTGTCCTTATGGGTCATTTTGCCTCTTCTTTTTGTCCCTGAAATGGCAGCAAATGTATTCGCTTATCCTCTGCAAATACTCAACCCACTCTTGAAAGCCCATTATTGAAATCAGCAGCACTATGAGCTGCAAACTTTTTCTTTCCATAGTTACAGCCTTGAGAGCTTCAGCCTGCAAAACAAACCAGAGACCCACCATGGCAGTCACTTATTTTATTTTTGTCTCACAGAGTTCGACTGTTGTGAGGAAAATATCTGAGGGATCCATCACAGCAAAAATGACTTTTTTCTAGTGATTTGCAGATGCATTGAACTTAATGTAAAATAAACCAATAATCATGAGACAAAGGAAATACCACACAGAGTAAAAACTCTCCTAGTGAGCTGAAATCCATTCTGATGTCAGCAGAGGTGGGTAAAGATTATGATTGCAATACTTTTGTAAGTAATTACCCTCTCTAGAGAATTGAAAATCTCAGCCTAAATGGTTAACAAGCTGCAATGACAGCCTGCATTTCTCTAGCACATTACAGCTCAGAAGTGCACAATTAAACTTCATAATATCTTGAAAAAAAAGATGTGTTTGGATTAATGAAAAGATTATTAGCTCCTCAAAAGTAAACAACTTCCGGTTTTAATTTTGAAGAGTGAGACATCATCCTTCATTTCACAAAGATTCTTTCCTTCCTGCTGTTTTGAGCTTAGATCTATTTGAATTCTCTGCTAGAAGTCCTAAATGGGAAAGACTTTACTTGGGCTTCCTACAGCTTTTTTTTTTTTTTTTTAAGTGACAAGCTTGGAATTGGAATTAGAAGATTCTTTAAGAAAAGTATTGGAAACACACAGAGTGTTTGCTTATAAATTCCTCTGAATTAAGGAGGATTTTATTACTGATTGCAGTGAAAACATCCTGTCATTAGAGAGCTATTTTGAAGTTATTTAATAAAAGAAAAAATATTTCACAATTTATTTTTGCAGTAAAACAGGAAAGGTAGACCCTGGAGCTGAGTATCAATAAAAAATTTAAGCAATTAACAAAATAAATACAGTAAATCTTTTCAGCTCAGAAATTTCTCCTTTTAAAAAAAATGAACCAGAACTGGTTAACGGCAAATAACGTAAGGGGTGTTTATGACATTCAAAGCATGTTGCCTGAGGTTACCTTCCTGTCAAGCTGGCAGCTTGCAATTTCCCAGCCTGTTGGTGCAGCCCTCAAGGAGGTTGTTCTGGGAGTTTCCAAGAGAGCTGCCAAACTCTCTGGGAGCTTGACACTGTGCCCAGAACCTCTGGCCTCGCTGCTGGGCACTTTTTCCAGTGGCAGGGCTGTCCTCCAGTGCTGTGGATACAGCTGCCAAGCCTGATGGAGTGGTAGATGCCTGGTGCAGATCTGGGTCCCTCCTGGCACCCCCTGGAGCTCAGCCTCCACCCCATGGCAGTGCTGCTCTCAAATGCCCTAAGAACTGTGATCTGGTTCACCCTGATTTGAGGATTAATTAGTGCCACGACAGTGAGGTCTTGTAAGTCCTATGAGCTAATTAGCATTTGCAATTTGTTGTTTTGGAGCTGACTGGAGCCACCCAGGTGACTTGCAGGGGAGAGGAGAGTGCAATTCCTTTGTGGGCTGGCAGGTTTGTCTCTCTTGGCTTTGGCTTTTATCAGATCTTTCCACCTATCTGAGCCCCTGCGTTTTGCAGTGGGTAAAAAAAGCAAAAGAAATAAATCAATAAATAATTTAGAACTGTGCTATGTTTTGATTAATATATTTTGAAGGTTTGCTTTCTTTTTTTATATGTTTCTTTTCTTTTAACTGAAAAAAAAAATCATTTTACAGCATATGCCTTGTGAAATAACTGGAGTTTCCTTGCAAACGCCTGTTAATATTCAGATTTGTGCACTCAGTACTTAGCTGCATCCTGAGACACGTTGATTATTGCTCTAACTGGTGTTTCATGTTTCTGCTCTCTCCATTTCAGAACGGGTTGTAGTGGGAGATTCAGTAACAGAGTGAAAATTATAATTTCTTAATCTTTAACTTTTTACCGTAAATAAATAAGGTTTCAGAGCAGGTTATCCCTGCTGTCCTGTCCCACATTTGTGTGCAGCTTAAGCCTTGGCACCTGGGGCACTGTGTGACAGGAGACAGGTAGATTGCATGTGGCTCAAAGCAACTCATGTTCAGCTAGCTGAAATGTCCCTCAGCTACACTGGGAACAACATAAATATGATTTTTTGCCTGGTTCTTCACCATAAAGCAGAAAGTGGTGAAGGAGGTCAATACTTGTGAAGCATGTGATGTTATAGTGAGGGTAAAAGATTTGTGCACTCTAAATCAAGGTTTTTCTGTGATTAGTGCTTGTAAAAGGAACAGAGGAAAATTTAAAGTGCTTCCAAGATTTTTAAAGGAAGCCAAACGTCAAATTCAGGACTGTGTTACCTGTGGTACTTCAGCTAGAGTAAAACTGGAAGAAGAAATAAACTGTCTTGTTATCTTTTTGGATGTACCCACATGGAAAGGAGACTTCCTGACAGCAGATGACAAGACTGCAGAACTTGACTTCACCATGAAGACTCTGGAAATCAGCATCATCTGGAGGACTCCTTGTATTTTACTTCTTTATTTCCAAATCTGATGTTTTAGTCTCCTTCAGCCCCAGCATCCTTTCACTGCCATTCCTCTTGGGCAGCTGATCTAAGACAAGCTGATCTGAAATGCACTGAGATAGAATTACATTAGTTTTCATCCATTTCTGTATCTTTGTGCAGCTAGTCCCAGTTCCCCCTTCAAAGCACTATCAGCAGAGATGTCCGTCATCTTTTCCTACATCTCCTGTTCCAATTCTCTAAAGGCAAGTGACCCAGGAACGATCCTGGGGATGTTTCAGTCCAGTGTTGTGCTTTTAAGTTTCTCTGTCTGTACTCTGTTTGGAGCAGATGTGAGTCCAGATCTTTGTTTCTGCAAGCACAGGCACCAAGCTGAAGTCATTAATGTAATTAGTTATTTCACCAGGCTGTGGCCGCAAAGTGGGGATTAAACTCTTTTTGCATCAGCAAAATTACATGAGGTGACATGGAGAAATGTGCATTATGGCAGGCTGTGAGAAGCTTAAACTGAGGGATAAAGAGCTGCAGAGGGCAGGTGAGCCCAGTCTTCCAGAAGGACTGTCAGCCACAGAGATGCTAAATCACTGAGGGATGCTTAATCTTGCTCCTGACACTCTTGACTGAATTTAATAATTGCCCTCCTCTACGTATTTCTCAAAGAACAAAACAAGATCTGAATAGCAGAGTCCATTGTCACTCCATATGGTGAAGCAAGGCAAGATGGACAGAATCTAAAACACAGAGCCCATGATTTGCTTTGTTCTTCTTCCACCAGCTGCAACAAGGAAAGCGTGAGGAAGAAAAAAAATCTGTGCAGAAGAGCAAAAATATTTGTCAGAAGACAAAGAAAAGTTTTTAGCCAAGCCTATATTATGACCTGACTTTCTGATAGTGAAGGCCTGGTTTTATTACAACTTCCAATGCATAGGTCATAGAATCATTAATGCTGGAAAAGCCCGCTAAAGTCATCAAGTCCAACCATTCCCTCAGCACTGCCAAGCCCACCACTAAATCTCATCCCCAAGTGCCACATCTACAAGGCCTTTAAATCCTTCCAAGGGTGGTGTCTCCACCATCCCCTTGAGCAGTCTGTTCCAACACTTAACCACCCTCTCAGTGACAAAATTTTCCCAACACCCAACCTAAACTTTCCCTGGTGGAATTTGAGGCCGTTCCCTCTCGTCCTGTCCCTGTTCCCTGGGAGCAGAGCCCGACCCACCCGGCTGCCCCCTCCTGTCAGGGAGTTGTGCAGAGCCACAAGGTCCCCCCTGAGCCTCCTTTTCTCCAGCCTGAGCCCCTTTCCCAGCTCCCTCAGCCGCTCCTGGTGGTCCAGCCCCTTCCCAGCTCCATTCCCTTCCCTGGACATGCTCCAGCCCCTCAATGCCTCTCTTGCCATGAGGGGCCCAAAACTGAACTTCCCAACCAAATAGCACTCACTCTACTGCCCGGTCAAAGCATGGCAGTGGAACGATTTCTCTTTCTCATGTGATAATGAGTCTTTTGATGGTAACTGGAATGTCCTATCTACCATCATGCAAGTTCAGAGATTTTTAATGCTTCTTGCATAAACCTATTTCCCCATATCCATCCCCCTTAGGTTTTATTTCTTAGGGGCAGTAGGTTTGCATAGTCAGTTTTCCAGTGGAAATATTATAAAGCCATAAATAGTCAAAGGCATTTTGATTCCTAGACAAGATCAAAAAGAAGTCTAGAAGAGTCTTCTCTATCAGTCTCGAGAAGCAATCAGTCCCAGGGGACATTTTGTGACTCTATGCTTTTCCCTTGTCTTTTAATCAGTAATTAGAAATTGATGTTCTCTATTGCACTGAGACATGCCAAAAAATCCCCAACCTAACCCAACTCAACCCATAAAACAACAAAAGAAAAAGAACTTCACTGAAGAGTGGCAAACTGTTCAAGCAGCCAGAAGCCAACAAAATGTCGTATTGAAAGTTAGAGAGCAGCACTTTCTGTCTGTCAGCTGGAGCACTGCAATTCACTGCAGTGATGGCAGAGGGCTGCACGTGCCACGAGCAGTGTCTGACAGGCTCAGGGATGTTACCAAGCAGGTAATATCTCTTTAGGAAAAAAATCTGTGCAGCAGTTGGGGAAGATGCTGTAAAATTCTTTAGCACATTGTGCATAATCCCTGTACTTGTGGGTAATGCTTGGTTTTGTACCACACAGTGCTTAGTGCAAATGCCAGAGATTAATGTGGCCTTGTGTTAACTCCCTACATCGTGACTAATAAGTCTTGTGCCAGCTAATGCTTCCTTGTTTACTTACATCAGTGACTAATATGTTCTGGCTGATGTCTTAGTTTTGAGAACAGAGATAAAGTGCCGGAGTACAGAGTGATGAGGAGTGCCTCATAACCTGACCACATAATAGAGATACTCTCAAGGAAAAAAGATTCATCAGAAGTTCCAGGGTAATAAAAGGGAATTTTGAGGAATGGGATGTTCCCAAACGAACACCAAAGACCCTCAAAAGACCCTTTCTCATATCCAAATAAGTTGATGGAAATAATTAGCATGTATGTAGGTATCCAGGAAATGTAATGAATAAATAATAGAAATGTGATGAACAGGTTCTAGTTTCACAGGCATAACCTGGTCTGTTAGATTGCTGTCTGTGCTTTGAGGAGACTTCCCCACTCATCCAGCACTGCTGGATTTCTAACACAGCAAATTGGTTGGAGAGTTTATTTCCCAGTTTTCAGTGCCAGACACACTGAAGCTGTCACCTCTTCCAGATTCACCAGTCAGAGAACAGAAATATTACCCATCAAGTTTTTCAATGTAACTGGCAATGGGTATTGACTCATTATCACCCCTGTTCTAGTGTTGTTATTTGGTTGGTTTTTGGTTGGTTGGGGTTTTTTTAATGCAAACATTGGAGGAAAAAATTAGTAAAATTAGGTGAATGGAACGGCTTCACAAATTTAATTTCTATCTGTATTTATTTTGTGTGGCCAGATTTTGGCAGTGGGGGGGGGACTAGAGAGGTGGCTTCTTTGAGAAGATTCCAGAAGCTTCTGCCACGTCTGAGGCCAAGACAAGCTGATTGTAGTAAGGCCTCAGAAATAACATATTTAGGAAGAAAAAAAGTTATTGCACAGATATAATTGCAGCCAGAGCAGAGTGGAGTGAGAACATGTGAGAGGAACAGCCCTGCAGACACCCAGGGCAGTGCAGAAGGAGGGGCAGGAGCTGCTCCAGGCTCTGGAGCTCAGATTCCCCTGCAGCCCATGGAGGAGGCCAGGCTGGAGCAGGGAGACCACAAGGCCACAAAGGAAACTGAGAACCCATATGAAGCCCGTGCTGGAGCAGGGTCCTGGCAGGNGGTTTTTTTAATGCAAACATTGGAGGAAAAAATTAGTAAAATTAGGTGAATGGAACGGCTTCACAAATTTAATTTCTATCTGTATTTATTTTGTGTGGCCAGATTTTGGCAGTGGGGGGGGGACTAGAGAGGTGGCTTCTTTGAGAAGATTCCAGAAGCTTCTGCCACGTCTGAGGCCAAGACAAGCTGATTGTAGTAAGGCCTCAGAAATAACATATTTAGGAAGAAAAAAAGTTATTGCACAGATATAATTGCAGCCAGAGCAGAGTGGAGTGAGAACATGTGAGAGGAACAGCCCTGCAGACACCCAGGGCAGTGCAGAAGGAGGGGCAGGAGCTGCTCCAGGCTCTGGAGCTCAGATTCCCCTGCAGCCCATGGAGGAGGCCAGGCTGGAGCAGGGAGACCACAAGGCCACAAAGGAAACTGAGAACCCATATGAAGCCCGTGCTGGAGCAGGGTCCTGGCAGGACTTGTGACCCTGTGAGGGACTCACTGTAGAGGCTTAAAAGTCACAGGTCCCTGTTTCAAACACTGTTAAGACTACAGAAGGGGTTTGCCATGTGATAAGCACAGAAAGGAGCAGTGGAATGGTGACGGCTCCGGGCCTGGTGAGGTCTGGCTGACACATCCTGAGTTATAGACCCAGAGAAGGATCCCCACTGCAGCAAACTGTGTGGAGAGGCGCCTGCTTGTACACATNTACACATATCACTGGCCAGGCAGGGATCACCTTGAGTTATGGGACAGATGTCATCTGCAACCACCAATAAACACAGAAGCACAACCCCTCATCCCTGAATTATGCCCTGAATATGGATTCCTGGAACTTAGACTGTAAGTTAAACCAATGAGTATTCATTCCTTTGTTTGCTAAAATGTATAAATAGCGAAAAGCTTTGAACAAGATCTGGACCCCCACCACTGAGAATACCAGGGTGAAGAAGGACCAATGGAACGCTGCTGGATCCATGGACGGTGATATCTTTTCCTTCTATTTAATCTGTCTCTCTTTCACTCTCCTTCTTCCCCCCACCCTCCTTCTTTTTTATTTCTTTCTTTCTTTCATTCTTTCTCTCTCTCTCTCTCTCTCTCCCCCTCATATTTGCTGTTAAATAAAATCCATACTATGGGCTTTGGGATAAAGTCTTGTTTGCACCTTAACGTGGGTAGAGGTGTCTCTCTAAAAATCAGGTCAAACACCCATGCTGGAGAAAGCTGTGCATGAAGGGTCAGACCCCATGGAAAAGTGACCCAAGTTGGAGCAGCTCATGGCTAACTGCNCGCTGCTGGATCCATGGACGGTGATATCTTTTCCTTCTATTTAATCTGTCTCTCTTTCACTCTCCTTCTTCCCCCCACCCTCCTTCTTTTTTATTTCTTTCTTTCTTTCATTCTTTCTCTCTCTCTCTCTCTCTCTCCCNAACGTGCAATGAGCTGACCATAACCCACAGTCCTTGTCTCTCTGGGCTCCTGGGGGAGGAGGGAGAGCCTGGGAAGGAGGGAGGGGTGGGGGGAAGGTGTTTGTTATGATTTGTTTTCCTTCTTATTACCCTGTTCTGATTTTGATTGGTAATAAATTCAATTAATATCCCCAAGTCAAGACTGTTTTGACTGTGACAATAATTGGTTTGTCATCTCTCCCGGTCCTTATCTCAACTCATGAACATTTTGTTATACTTTCTCTGCCTTGTCCAGGTGTGAAGGGGAGTCAGAGTGGCTTTGATGGGTGCCTGGCACCCAGCCAGGGCCAACCCACCACACCATGAACAATAAAATCTGTGCTTCTTGGACCACATTGCCATGCTGTTGAAGCAACAGGCAAAGCCAGGATTACAGCTTTTTTCTTTATTTTAATGTGGGAAGAAATAAGTCGTTTTCTACCATCATTCTAATTAATTAACATTTTCTAAGGCAGTAACCAAACATTTTGTAAGCCTTTGTGCATGCTGTGAGACAAGCCACATGTGTCTCTCAGGTCATGCCTAGAATCCTACAGAAACACATCCAACACAACACAGCATTGTGGAGTCACAGAGTATCTCACCATGAGGGTACAGACTTAATTGCATGATTGGATCTAAAATAATGCCCCAGGATTTCCTACAAAGCTCCCCTAGCATCCTCTAAGGCAGGCAGTTTGCCATCCAGACTCATCCAGACTCATCCACGCCTGTGGTGCAGCTGTGCAGCTGCGACTGGCTGAGGCTTTCACGCACTGGCTGGGTCCTACCTGTTGAAACTTGGTTTGCAGAGGGGTAAGCAAAAAGTAAATAATCCATGAGTAACATTCCCAGTTCCGCAGGAAATGCAGCCCCTTTAATGATCCAGCAGCTGGAACAAATGACTGCTCACTCATAACATACACATTGCAGTTGTCATAGAAACGCACTTAGCAACAAAGAATCCTTGACCTTTTCCCCATCTGTTTTGAATCTTCACAAAGGCACATTAATTTCTATATATTGATTTTTCCTGGTTTTTTTTTTTTTCCTCTCTGCACCCAAATGCCACATTTTGTGTGGCTCCCAGACACCAGCAAAAGTCTTCCATAACTTCAGGGGCAGTACTGCAGAGGTCCTGCCTCTCCTTACCCCTGTTCAGTGTGGGGCACCAGTTAGCTCCTGACAAAAAGTTTAGACTGGATGTTAGAAAACATTTCTTCTGAAACGGGAAGAGTGGTCAAGCCCTGGCACAGCTGCCCAGGGCAGTGGTGGAGTCCACATCCCTGGAGGCATTTAAAAGCCATGTGGATGTGGCACCTGGGGACACGGGCTAGTGGTGGGCTTGTCAGTGCTGGAGAAATGGTTGGACTTGATGGTCTGAGAGGTCTTTTACAACATAAACAATTTTATGATTCCACAGAAAGATAACTGCAAATTAGGCTGTGCAACTGGCTACTCCACCTCAACCTAGAAACTTGAAAAACAATCTATTTCAGTTTGGGAAGAGCGAGGGAAGCTCGGGGCTCTGTGGTTTTGGATTAACCAGTGCAGTAAGAGCCTGTAATTAAATCAGATCATCCCCTTCAAATGGATGCAGACCATCCAGGAAACAAGAATATATTATCAAAGGCCAACGTGTATGTAGCAACACCACTGTGATGAGAACAGCCTCGCTACAAAGGGCATCGCTAAATTCCAGGAAGAAACAGAGATGGATGAAATTAATCCAGACTCTTAGTAATGGTGAAATCACTGCATGTTCTGAAGGCACAGAGATTTTAGATAAAGCTTGTCTGATGTGATCATATTAGCCATCAAATTAGATCCACAGAGTTAGGGTGTTTTTCAGTATGTATCATCACCATGTTTGCCATTTGAGATAAACAGAATAAAATAAATCACAAATTATCTTTAAATAATAAAAGAGAAAATAAGTATTTTTCCTATTTAAGTAATTTTGGAAAGATTCTAGTGTTCGGTTTACTTTTTTTTTTTTTAAATTTTACACCTTCTCTCAAATTGATGATGTTTACAGTAGGATATTTTCTTCTCTCCTCTACCCAAAAAATTTTGTAATGAGAAAAAGAAAATAATACTGCACACACATGCATAAACAGACACACAGAACTTGAATATCTGCAAAGAAAAAAAATAACAACTTTGAAACACCTAGTGCTTCTTCAGGAAAATTATTAAATACATCATTTTCCCATTAAAACAGGTTTTGGAAATAACTTCAAATGACAATTATTACCCATCTTAAGTGTTTTCTGAATTATACAACAGAGAAAGGATTGTGTAACAGCAATAACAAGGCACTAGCAGCTTTATCAAATCTCCCAAAGCAGTGGATCACTGTTAATATTCAAAACTTTTCCTGCAACACCACACTTTCTTAGTGTCAGGATTTTTATCCGGAAAGGAACAGTGTGGGTTGCTATGATTTTGGAGGTTGGTTAGGGATCACCTCCTGGGTCATTTGTTGTCTGCAGACCTCAGCTTAAGTAATGCTGGTGAAGGAAACTTTTGTCTTGTTTGGAGAAAAATAATATGGCCACAAGTCACCTTGCATTTTATCTGCTCTGAGTGTACTAAAAGGTAAATAAAGGAGATACAGAGCTGTGGAGGCTTGTGGAGAAAAAAAAAAAAGCATTTTTAGAATTGAGAAGTTCTCAATTTTTAGAATTGGTTTCTAAGCTCTAAGTGGTTTGTCTGCAGTTTAGCTAAAAACAGATGGTGCATGTCTGGGTCTAATGTATTTTTGTATGCATTAATAAATTGCATTAACAAATGCAATGAAAAACAAGCAGACCAGGTGAAAGAAGAGCATGGCAGTGTAGAGAGAGAAAAGGTGGATTTTCAGAGCCGATGATTGCTGATTTTTACATGAGCTGCCTGGTGTTCAACATTTTTTTTTTAAATGTTTGGGTTTGTATCTAAATGGAGATAGCAAAATCATGACTTGCATTCCCATTTAAAATTTATCGTAGTGGTGTATATGCAAAATCAGTTCCTGAATGTTGATTTTGAGCAGCTCTTTCTGAAAACTCACAATCAGAATCTCAAAATTTATTGTTTCGGCTAGCACTGGCCTCAAGTCTAATTCCCTTTGTTAACACAGGTCAGAATCCTCTGAAATCCCCTGACAAGTTGGATGGGACTCTGAGCATCCTGGTCTAGTGGAAGGTGTCCCTTCTGTGGCAGGGGTTGGAATGAGCAGATCTTTAAGGTCCCTCCTGACCCAAACCATTCTGTGATTCCGTGATTCCGTGATTCTGTGATCTAGCCCACCTTTACATCACCAGAGGCTGAAGCTGAGTTTTCCATGTGCTTTCATGGAGCTTGGCTCAGCCATCTGCCCAGACAGCTGAATGAGCCCATGTGCATTTTTCCAGTTCTTCAGTTCTGCAGCACTTTTAGTCTTGCTGCTATTTAAGCTGCGAGCTTGAAAAACTGTTACAGCAATTGCAGATACCCCTGTTTATGGGGATTTAATGGAAACCTTCAGCATAAAATTCACCAGCAAGCATCTTGCTGTTGGAGCAGTTACATTTTAAACACCATTAAACGTGATGGAAATCACAGCACACAACCTCACATAAACCTTTTGGCAAACTTAAACGCGGAAGCAAATTCCTCTCCAGGATGGGTGGGACATTGTGGCACAGTTCGTCCACCTTTTGTCCTTCCCCATAACACCCAATTATTCAATCATGCCCGCAATTAGATAAAACATGCCACCATAAATTCTACTCACTTCCCCAATTCTCTTCCCCACACACCCTGTGATAGCTCCTGTATTCATGCAGGCAACACAAGGCCATGAAGAACCCTGTAACATTTAGTCTGAAACGTTTTTGGGGACAATTTATGTGGTTGTGTCCCTTTGGTGAGGTTCAGAGGAGGGACAATGGGATGATCCTTTTCCTTTGATGGTCTCAGGAGTAACCAGTTGTGTGTACTTCACCTCACCCTCTGCAGAGCTCTGCTTACCATCATTTGTCTTTAATGAAGAAAAACCTAACAAAAAGTCAACCTAAAAATCCCCTTCCTACTGCAAATAACACATAGAGAATCTGTGCTGGAAAGAATATTTGCAGTGGACACTGAGTTCATTCTCTGTACAAACAGGAAAGGCCAGGCCAGTCCTGACACGAGATGAGTCACATCTACTGCCTGCTGCCCCCCAGGCAATATTTAACTGTTGAGCCTCAAAGACCCAGCACTCCCAACGGGGTCAGCAGAGCCACCTTGAAACAAATTTCTTTGTTCCCTTCATCAAGATTTCATCCTGGACTGGAATAGGGACAGGTAATTTATTCATTTGAAATCACTGTATCAAATAATTGCATTTAAAATGCTTGCCATAATCCTCAGGGCATGAAACATGGGCCTCAGAGGAACAGCCCTAGAGCTCTTCTGTGTTTTTAAGGGTTAGTGAGGGCTTAGGGAATGGTAATATCTGCTATGCATGGAGAAATAGCCAAGCTTTGTGATACACAAGCTCTTCTCTGAGCCTCAAAAAGAAGCAGCAACTGTCAGTGTTAAATTCGGGTGGAGAACAACTGTTCTGTGTTACACTTGATATGGCAAGCAGCTAAATCATCTGGGGGGAAACGTCGCTGGTATCTGTACAGCAAAAATTAGTGTTCACAGGGGAAAAGGTGATTATCTTCTATGGGGAAAAGCAGAGCCAGGTGACTCATCATGTTTAGGAAAGGCAGGAGGTGGCAAAGGAAAGGAGGAAAACAAAGCACACCTCAAGCCAGTGTTTTTTCAGAATCCAGGATTTTTAGTGTTCAGTGCAGTTTTGAATTCCAGTTCACACATTTGTTTTTTGAACGATTTTGTGTGGGGTTGTTGGGAAGGAGTGGGCTGTAGAGTATCTTTCCCTTGAGATTCAGGACTGAGAGGCCAGAGCTAGAATGGTTATTCAGTGAGAAACGCCCTCTCCCTGATAGCCTGGTGCTTCTGCCCCTCCCTGATTTCCTTTAGAACCCTGTGCCTCTGCACAAAGCTTCCAGGAGAACACATTTTGCATGGGAGGACACGCCTTGCATTCAGGTATTACCCAGGTGCACTACAAGAAAACTTACAAGTTTTGAAGGCTGCATCATGAAAGTAATGTATTGTGATGGCTGTGAAAATACGTTTTCAAACATACCCACTCCTCCAGGTCAGCCTGGCTTCATCCAGAATGTTGGCTTTTGGGGGAAAGTTTCTGGGAGCTGGGGGATGCTTTGGAACTTACAGAAATCTGGGAAAATACATGGAAAATCTTTTATACATCGTGTATAAAAGACAGCACACAAAGCACAGTGAAGCAGAGAATGGTAGGATGCTGTTGGCCCAAAGAAATGATTCCTACCACCTATGTATATTATAAACACCAGGAAATACACAAATAATTGTGTACACAGACTTTTGTTACACTACTGGCTGCCATCAGGTGGCTCCAAGAGTAAACACAACTGAGCCAAAACCCCCCTGCAAGCACCTTTCTGCCCAGACAAGTGAGGTGATGAAGCACTTCGATGAAGTGAAGCTGCACACAGATAGTGGTGCAACTTCCCAGGGCAAAAAACCCACAGAGCTGGAGTCCCCCTGCTTGCTTGAGAACATGGAGAGGAGTACTCATGACCAGCTCCATCATTCACACTACTTTTGTTCCTATTTATTCTCCCAGGAAGTCTTGGAGTGACTGACTCTCACTTGTTGGGATGTGACCCCCCTGACAAAATACAGCAGCATATGATAAGCTACTGATGCAGCACATCACATTCCATCTCCTCAGGAACATCCTGCCTGATTTGTATGAGAGGGAAACAGCCTTGGCAGGTCCTTCCCACCCTCCTGGACACAGCTGCACCAAAACAAAACCACGAAAGATCAGTGTGAGTGGTTTTCTGTCCTGAAATACTTTGAATAGTGTAAGTCCACTATAAACCTGCTCCTTAGTGGAAAATTGAGAGAAGCTCTATAAAGCTGAAACTTTAAAACAACATGTTTTTATGAAATAGCTAGAAATCCACAGGGTTTGAAGTTCCACAGAGTTTTTCTAGGCTCCCTTTTTTCCTTCATGATGCAAGAAATTAAAAATACATCGGTCATAATTCTGATTTCACCTTATCAGCACCATGGACTGTTGGAATTACTCCCGTTGACACTAGTACAAAAGGGTATTCTGACAGATCCAAGAAAACTCAGACTTATTAAAAGCAATAAATAATTGTTATGATCCCAGAGAAGCAAAATCTACTACTCTACTTGTTTTATGTATGACTTCAGAGATTAGGGGACCCTGCTACTTAATTGCTCAGAGGGACACTAATCTTGTAAACCTCTTTTCCTAGCAGAAGTTATCAAATAGAAGCAGGACTCCTTAATAAAATTACAGTTATTAAATTCTCCCTTTTGCTGGGAAGTTACTTGGTCCAGCAACACTTGCCAAAAACATTCTTAGAAGAAAAAATCAGGCTGCAGTATCAAGATCTGGAAAACTCAGATAAGTTAGAACTGAGGATTTGTTTCACAGTCTGTTCTGTATGTGTATGTTATTTGGTCATATATATTTTTTCTTAGCCACAAATTAAATTTTCACACCAAGCAACAGTTGAGAAAGGGAAAATTACTAAAGGGGCATGTTCTAACCAACTGGAGGTGTCAAAAACATGGTTTCCAAAATCACTTTTGCATATGTGGTATTTTTCAGACCCAACATATACAATTTCTGATACTGCAGTTACTTGCCCACTTCAGCCTCTCCTGGAGAAATTCTGAGTAATTGCATGTTTTTAGTAAAACAGCGGTAAGAATGGGTTTTGTCTGTTTAAACAAAGAAATATTTATAAACAGCTCTCCCTGAGTTTGTTGTGAGACATGGCTGTAGATAGCTGCGCTGGAAACCTTGAGGCTGAGTAAATTTTGGGCAGGTCATTGGTACCTTGAAATATGGTGCTGTAATAGGAATACCTGTCATAGAATCACTGAGCTTGTGAGAAAGGGGCAGTCAATA